>JAARMF010000323.1:0-15224 GCA_022844705.1 Toxascaris leonina | reverse complement strand
ATATATATATATATATATATATTTGTTGATGAATGGCGCAAAACTGCAGCAATTGGTAGGCCCACTGTTAAGCGGAAGTCTGAACTACAACTATCAAAAATGGCTTACAACAACGCGGCAGCGGTATTATTTTACACAATATTTTCATAACTTCCCCCTGCACGTATACATTTACCAATATGCACAACCACATTCAAGAGCAGAGCACTGCAATTGGTAAAAGAAAAAACCTCGCTCAAAGAACTGTTAATTTGAATGTACGCACAACGCTTCACATTTTATCGATTTTATGTTCAGAACGTTGCATCGAATTATTGGCGGTGCGGCTTCGTGGAACCCTTCAACTTTTAGAATGACTTATAGGAAGCTTAAACGCCTATGGTGGGGTGATACGCAGTGTAGCGAAATTCTTAAGATTGCACTCCCGACCCCTATACAAGTCCTTGCGCCCTACATACTACGACACGAAAATGTTAACTGGAAAAAGCAAAATTTAAAGGCAATATAAGCAGTTTTAAAATATTTACCCAACTCTCTCACTTTGCCATGTAACCGCGTCAATATAACTGTGGACTGAGTGTGCTTACTCGAAATCCTGAGCGGTCTCTTCCGGTGTTAACGAAAGCTATCAAGTCTCGAATCATTTTGGCCAGGTAGCGAAGCAAAACAAAAAAGGAGCAAAAAAAAGGAGCAAATCCATAAACTGCTCATATAACACCAAGGCTGCCTAGTTTTTCATGAGGAGTGGTAGAGCAATTTTAGAAAATTTGTTGAAATTCGGGTGATTTCAACTTAATTTTGCGCTTCCGATTTAGATTTGTCCCGCTTCCAATTTAGATTTGTCCAATCCCCTACTTCATCACCTATTTTCACATTTCATTGGACCAACTTAAAATTCAATAACTCTTGCTGCAAGTTAAACGACGTCATCGCATCAAATGACCGACTTGGATTTAGCTGTAATTAATGATGGGACAAATGTTGGGCACGATTGTCCTTGAAAAGTTTTGTTTCCTAGTTTTTTAAGTTTAGCATTTGCATGTCTTAGGGGTAAGAAAGTAACAAAAAGGCTTCTCTAAGAGGCTACAGTTGTAAATTCAAGTGGTCAGCGAACCGTTGAGCTGAGAGAAGCTGAATCATCCCGTTTCATTTCACGATAAAGAAAGCTTTACAAACGGAAGTACTGCCTTTTGCAAGTCTCTGTAACGCTCATCAGTACGTAAGATTCAAAGTTGGCAGAATAAGCTCATTTCGTGTAGGTCACAAGGTACAAAAAAAAAGACGCATTTTAGAGTTGATGAGAAACATTACAGCACCAGTTGGTGAATAGCGTAAGTGTGCAATACTCGCACAATCATCATCTTATGACGGCTTTTTTTTTCGCGCAAGCAGTGTTAAGTCGAAAGTACGCACAATCTATGTTTCGAGCCTTTTGCATAAAAAAGGAACAGGGAATACCTATAGATAGTCTGAACCGTTGATATCATCATCTTTGGTGAAGTATACTCATTCCACTTCACTCTGAAAATTAGCTTTGATGTTTAATTGATTTTCTGGGAATTAATCGATTTTTCAAAAAAAAAAAAATATTTTGTGAAAATCCTATATAGAATTAGCTGAGGACGAGTGCAAGAAAAATAAAATGAAGACTATACACTTCGAAATCAAACGATATAATTACCTTCAAAGCAGCCATACACATATATTTCGAAATTAACATGTCCGGACTAGTCTCATAATCTCATTCAAAAAAACAGTGAAAAAAGAAGCTTATGTCAGTGGTGTATTGGAAGCAGTTTGCTGCTAGTCCATATAGCACGTACTGTCATATACTGTGAGGCTCACAGATGCTAACGATCCAGTTGGTTTTTTAACAGTACACTGACTGGAACGCTGCTCAGAAATTCGTCCATAGAGGAACCTCTTAGAACACGGGCTTATATAATCGCCAGTACAGTGGTTCTTTCTAGAATATGTGATTGTAAGCCACTAGGTGGAGTGCTTCATAGCGCAAGTACTAGTCACCTGAGATATTTAAACTCTCTCAAAGCAACACAAATTCCACATGACACTTCAACGCCACTGTATTGGGGCAACTGTCGCCTCATAAGACACGAAATAAAGCAGTTTGGAGCGTGGTTAATTCTTTTAAATGTTAAATAAAAAGCGATTAAGAAACTAAAATTGGGACCCATCGCGTTAAAAGCTGAAATGAAAAAAAAATTTGGTGCAGCGATAAACTATATAGAATACCGAAGATAATTAGACGAAGAGTTTAATTATATAGAAAAAAAGAGAAAAATAAAATGCGCAACGATTTTTTATTGAAAATGAGCCGTTCTAAAAATTTTGGGTCCAATCTAATCCTGAGAGCTTTCCCTACTTGGGGGTTCAAAAGTGTCACCACAAATATTCACAAGAACTCGCTGCATTGTAGTTTGAACCTCTTTATCTCAATCGAATTCATTAGAACGTTGTGATGCTGTTCAGATTAATTAATCATAAACTCACTTAAAAATTCTACGATTTCTTATCTTATTTTTCAGTAACTGAGAGAAAATGTTTCGTTCAAATCTATTCGTTCTTCGAAGATCAGTGGAACAGTCGAAGACAATCACTCATCGAGCCATTGACAGGCGAAATTTTTTTCGTGCATCAGTGGTTGATGCAGCAATTTTTAAGAGCTTCTTTGTATCCCCTTAAATGACTTTGCCTGTAAAGGTGAATTTTAGTTCAGTGATTAGAATGAATTGTCATCACATTGTTAGTTCAAGGGAGTAGACGGTGTACGTTTCGAAGACAATGGATAATTTTCATGTTTTTGTTCACTTTTCCAACTCTTATCTCGGTTCCTATGGCGATTTCACTCTCCACTTTGCCAAAGACAGTGATTGAATAAACGAGCATTTATAACAGCTAATACTCGAATCTTGTCCTTAGAGCGCCTTTACACTAAGAACTCTTTATAATCTTTTTCTATCATTTTGAGTCACAATACCTAATGCCTGTCACATGTTCCGTTACTACCTTCCGGTATGCTATCATTTAGTTTTTATTTTAGCAGTGGTTTAATGCAATCACAATGTTGTGCCTTATGCTTCGCCTGATTTGCAATTTGTACTCCTTTCTAACCGTATTCTGGTTCAAATTACTATTTTCAGTTGAAAAATGCATGTTTGGTGAAGAAAGTGTGCTTTACAGGAACAATTAATCATTGCTTCATAAGGCTGTATAAAGACGATTGTATATTACTGCACGTTTGAAGTTAGCGTGCAATAATATACAATCGTGTTGCAGTTGCTAATGTTGAATAGAAGTGGCATGAGGTAGTCTTGTGATCATACAGCGGATTATTTTTCACGCGTGCTATCAAAACACCAAAAAAGCTTCATCGTGCTTCGCTCCAATGTATGGGAGATGGAGTTGAGGCCTACATCATGATAGAACATCTGAATGATGTCCGTCGCTTTTTGCAGTTTAACGCAAAAAAATTACAGCCTAAACGGCAGCACGCATACTTCATCATGTGGGTGGACTGCAATGGTATTTTAGGCCAAGAAATGTCCATAGTCGATATACAGCGCTTCTATCATATCGGAACAAAATATAATCATTTGCAAATACACTGGTAAGCCGCCACATCTATAAATCGTTCGGACTGCTCTTTCCAATCTAACGTCCCTAGCTTTATAATATGCTGCAGCGCAACGATTACATTCGATGCAACATTTGTTACGTGGCGACTGCACAGAGCATCATCCTCGTATTCAATCTGTAAAATATGATGACCTCTCAACTCATATCCACTCTGACCTTTTATCTCAAATTCGGTCATCATTCATCTTCCTGTCTTCTGTCTTAAGGTTACTGATGCATGAAAATCTGTCAATTAATTTGCTTCGCAAACAGCTGAATGCCAACTGAAAACGAACTCCACTGTTGGGGACTTGTACAAGCCGTTAGTTTCGTTATACTTCATTATACGGCGCATTCCTTATTATTTTTGTTTATTTTGAAAAGCAGTAGACGTGATGGCTGAATTACAAACACTGGATCATATCAGCTACCCTAGCATGTATTTTCTCCTCTCAGATTCCTTACTAGAATTTCCTCAATTCAAGCACTTGTGGAATCCTGCACTGCAGATAATAATATGCTTGGACCTGCAAATACATGAAGCACTGCTTATAGTTCGGCGGCCATCATTTTTATTTGCGATTGCCACTCGCCTTTGCGATAGCTCTTGAAGTAGGTGATGCGCTGAATAACGCTGAAGAGCGCATTGATGGGTACGTGGTGGATGAGACACGACCTACAGGATTTGCACGTACGCCGTATGTTGGCGTTCTCTTCTACCGACCAAAATAAGAGCATTTGTACCAACTGTTCACACACGTCATCTGTAGAGCGATGAGGGCCATTGTGAATGTGACTGTTGGCCATTCAACTTTTTGTGAGCTCAAAAGATTCTCGAACGACCGACGCTTGCATCCAGCCTTCTCTTTTCGAACGTAAATATCGATGTGACTTGAAGCAAGAAAAATGTCTACCTCCTCCGAGTGCTCATGAAATACTGTGCACATCACACGTCGTAATATTGGCGCGATATAATGTTGCTATAGGATGCCTCGAGTTCAGGATCACCGTGCGAGCAGTTCGTTGATTTAGCTACCAAGTCGGAGGGAACGGCCTCTGAAGCTCTGGAATGATTGGAAGGGAAAGAACCAATCCCAGTCCCTCAAGATTCATGGCTGCTAAGGTAGCCAGAAATCAAAGCATCGAGTTGGTGGACCAGAGGTCTAGAAGCTCTCAATACTCTCGCGACCAACGGACTGAGGTACCAACATTTTCTCAATCATCGTACCAGCGTGCCTCGTGACATCATCTCCTAGGCAAATATTGGCAATGAGTTCATATAGGCAGGGCCGTATGATGTGTCGAAGACGTATTTAGAATATCAATTTTTTGCTTGCGTTTTGACTCGTTAAGTCGTAGTCATATTTTAGAACTGAGGTCCTAAACGGGGCTCCAACCATACATGCGACAAATATTTTCCTTTGTAGCTTACTAAAAATCCTCTCACTGTTTCATCCCTCTTGCGCGACACGTCATATATTATCACAGGTGTGAGCAAGCAACGTTGCAGTGCACGTTTAGGATGGCGGTCGTGGTTCCCTTATCTGTAAGAAGCCCTTGCTTTGCGCAAATAGTTCTTGTGTGTTCCTTTATCAGAGTAAAGCTTGTCTATCACTGGCCATATTTTCTCCTCTTCTTCGTTTTTTATTCATATCATGCTTTCATACAAACATACGTTTGATATGCTCATCAAATTATTTATTCTGAACGTCGAATATATGTCTCATTATTCTTCAGTAATATTCTAGAGTTCCGTGCTACGACTATGACTTAATTAAAAGAAACATATATATATATATATATATATATATATATATATATATATATAAACAAGTGAAAAATATGTATTTCTATCTGTCCGGTAGTTTCAACTAAGAAACAACTGAAGCTACCAATATTTGTTAGTCAAATGTTTATTAAATGCCGAGCTCTGCATCAATCTTCGAAGTGATCCATAAGTCCTCTTGTGGATAAGGTACCAAAAAATTTCTACATAGATTTTGCTTTCTATCACTGGAAAGACATTTATATAAAGCTTTGAATAGCAAATTGGAATTGATTTACAAACCCATATATCATAATAAACAAGGCATCATAACATTTGATATGTGAGGTTCTACAAAACTTCTAGTCAGTAAATTCAATCCTATACATTTAAAAGTGTATCATTATATTAGTTTGTACAAATTTGGTTTTCTAGATCGTAAACGTGCATAGATCAACGTTCATCACTATAGATCAAGATATCCTATTAGTCACACTAAGACCCTCTTGTATAGCGTGCTCTGATGGCTCATTTATAATCGTTTCATTGATTATTCAACTCATTATTACGTCAACACACCTCACCACTCATCGGCAAGCATATGTCTTTGTCATTTGGTTTCTTTTGCAACAACTTCAATTTTCCATTTATTTGCCTTACCTTCATTACCTTTACCTGATTTTACTCGTTGCAACGTTACGCATATTAAGGTTATGTTAACGTCTACGACCTCTTTAGTTGATGTGTTTATAATCCACTATATACAAAATACAAGATACAAAGACAGCTAAAGTTTCATCGATTCGCTTATCCATGCAGCTGACGACCATGCCCATGCATGGCTATTGCGACTAAATTTTCGGAACGTCTGATGGTCAGCCTTCTGTCGATCCATAATCCACTGTATATACCTACCTATTAGGTTTACATCCTTCTTTACTTTGATGCGTAGTTCTGTATTTATAACAGACATAATGCTCTATATTATTCATCTATATCGACGGCCTTTTCTTTCACTACAGAGTAACAATTGTTGTTATTTCATCTTTACTACAATCTTTGCTAATAAGATCATACACTTCGTTTTTATGATGACCCATACATTACCGAAGTGCTCATGTAATCAGGTATATGATGAACGCGCTCACTTTTTATGTCTTCAGGAGGTGACAACGGGATATTATATCCCCTTCTTTTACTTCATTCCTTACTATTATTGCAGTCTTTTAGCAGTCTGGTCTTCATATCTTTCTCGGACATTTTTTCTCCATTTGACGCATCACACTCTACTTTCCCATCCTTCTCTTACCACACATTTTTAGGTTCATCGGTTCGTTTATTCACATCATTTCTCCATCTGTTCATTCATTTGTTCGTTTATTCAATTATTCCTCACTCTCTACCTCGACTGTTTATTTATTCTTTTATTTAGTTATTTTTATTTCTTTGAAGTTTTGGTTCGTTGGCACGATGATCGGCTAAATTCTCTCTGCGAACACAGCTCGATGGATCAGATCAAAACAACTTCTATTAAATTGAGACCCTCGTTTTAAATACAATTATTTCCATCTCGTCTTTATTTCATCGCAAAAATCTCTTCTTACGTGACTTCCACTATAATGAACTCCGTTTATTATAATCTGTCGTACTACATTCGATCAATTTTGTCGGGTTCTCTTCTTTTAGTTTCATTTATCTAACTCACTTCAGAAATATTATGATAGTTTCATTGGACGTAAACTTTGTTTTTACTTTCATTAGCAACCCATCTTGCTCAATTTATTTATGTTGTTTCTCGGTACAGTTGATCTATAACGTTAAAAGTTGTAAGCGCTTTTTTGACTACCCAATACTGAACTATGGGTAAGTCTTAGTTAACGAAGTAATCGTAAGGTTGGATGTTACTTCACAGCTAAGTGACATTCAGGACGAGGATTTCAATGTGTGCTATTTGCCAGCATTTAGCATCGTTTTATAGTAACCGCATTTGCATCTATAACAATGTTTAGGTTATTTCGTGTTTCCATGTTTTATGCAGCGTGGTTTAGCGTCACACTGCCTTTTCTCCATTTTCGTTTTCTTCTATGGCTGCTCCAAAGTATTTTATATATAATGTACCTTTATTATAGTAATTATTACCAGATCACCCCATTAGTATATCGACCACGAGCGGGTGATTGTTACGGTTGACAATAAGATAGCAACTAGTATATACTAGTGGCAATCATTAGAGTTTTCATTAGCTATTACTATTTACATTTGGGTTTCGGTGTCGTTGGGCGGCTACTGAGCGGTCGGTTTCCTACCGCTCAGCTCGATGCGGTGGAAGGGTCGCGAAGGACCGTCAGATATGACGGTCGCCTGCGAATATGCAGAATAAGCAGGCGTGAACAAATGTAAATAGTAATAGCTAATGAAAACTCTAATGATTGCCACTAGTATATACTAGTTGCTATCTTATTGTCAACCGTAACAATCACCCGCTCGTGGTCGATATACTAATGGGGTGATCTGGTAATAATTACTATAATAAAGGTACATTATATATAAAATACTTTGGAGCAGCCATAGAAGAAAACGAAAATGGAGAAAAGGCAGTGTGACGCTAAACCACGCTGCATAAAACATGGAAACACGAAATAACCTAAACATTGTTATAGATGCAAATGCGGTTNAAGAACGCGGCAGACTGCCAACAAGATGGGGTTTCGACTTCTACATGGCACTGCTAGGACGCGGCGAGTTCAGGATGGAGAAAGATGGAAAAATTGCCAGCTGCATCGATGGAGACAACGACGAAATCGATGAAATCACAGCTGTTCAATGTGATCAATGTGATCATTTGCAAGCGGTGAAAAGGCCTGCTCGCCTGGCCAGCGGGGTGGCGTCACTTATTGGCTACAACAATGCAAAACCACGGGTCTCGGTACCCTAATGGAAGCGCATTGTGACCGGCAGCGTCATCGACACTCGATAGTCCGGTCAATCAAGTGATCAAGTGATTTACATTTGGCCATTAGTTTGAAATGAAAATGAATGCTACGCAAATTGTTATCGAGTAATGAAACATTAAAGATTCCGATATCGGGTCAACTTTAAGAACCGAGATATAGGATTCTTATAATCCGGTATACATCAAGCAATTTCGAATTATAAGATTAGCTCCTTTCGGACAACTCTTCTGCTCTCGCCACGTCGACGCAGGCTCTATGGTGTGTTTGGCACCACTTATATGACAAATACATAGGCTCATTTCAAAATGACCTCATCAAACTGAAAAAAAAATTTTTTATTGAATAGATTCGCCACATCAACAGTCGAGGGAGAAATGATAGCAATCACGCTTCTATCACTGCTCCATATGGAAGAAGTTGCACAGCATGTTCGAAAAATTATTGAAAATAATACATGGACAATCTCAACTATCACAGGAAAATGATTTTATTAGCAAAATAATGGCATACGATTGGGCTGCAATATTGGTGGTGCTGTATACTGTTTAAGTTGCAAAAAACTGAGGCCTGCAGTATAGAGCATAGGCCTCTGCGAGTTTGCGAACAGGGTCACATTAGCGCAACTACGGCATTGCTGAAGGCAGTATATCTAACTACCTGTGCAAGCATTTTCGTCAGTCCGATCATACTAATAAATGACTTAAGACACGTATACAGGATAAGGTTAAAGATAATGGATGCTTAGCCAAAAGATTTGAAAACTTAGAGATCTTTCCTCGAAAATTTGCGGGAGTGGTCGGTTGGCTTGGAATAGAAACGGCTCATTCTGCATGCCTTACTGCTTTCCGCCATCTTGCGACCAAATGATGAGATTGCACATTTTTATATCATGTAAGGTCGTCTGCTTGCTTTTCCATTGGCTCAGCGACCCAGCCAGTTTAAAATTGAGACCAAATCGCTTGCGAAGTAAAAGCAGATTCTTAAATACCTTTAAGTGACCCTAGCTCTGCGATGATGATGATTCTGTTTGAAATTTGCTGTACGAGTCATAACGTCATGCGTAAAATAACTCCTGAATTATGTGGTTGTGTTTCATTTCCGACTTTCCGGAAGGAAATCTTCGCTTTATTCAGCCTCTTTTCTTGCCTATTGTTCGCTGTCCTCAAATATACCTTTCACAGCACCATTTTGTCCAACTTTTTCAATTCATTTGTAAGCGGCATAGTTTGGCGTAGTACGCCCTGAATATTGTTAGCTAACCTCCAAGAGAGAACAGTAGTAATGGGTTGTAAATGATTGCGATGAAGAAATTGTCAACAGCGGAAACTAAAAGCGAAAATCGACCCTTACTATGCGAAAGAGATAAGAGAGTGTTTCTGCTTGTTTGCCCGTTTTATAATGTTCAGTTCTCAAGTTTTTAGTAGGTAACAATTGTTTGCGAAAACAGACGTCATTAACGTCATAGAAATTGTAGCACTTCTGCCAATGTTTTTTTTTTTGCCGATAGATGAAGGTGTTGATGAACTCGTTTAGGAGTTGATGTCATCGTTGATGAAGGACTGATAACGCATTGCAATCTTTAGCAATTCAGTCATCACCATGCAAATATACTTTGGACGAGGTAATATTCAGTGCCGGTCGATAACTATGAAATGAGACGATCTCAAAGTACATTTGTTCTTATGAGTAGATCCTTCGTTTTAATAATATCAACCACTCAATGCAGCAAATGTATTGCGGGCTGTTGTTCTTTTGAGTTATAAGCCTTTGGGAATAGTCAGAATAAGTATAGACGGGATATATGAACAGACACATGCATAGCCAAAGTAGTCTTTTAATCCTTAGCACATTACATTGACTTACAGACTGGACGAAAACTTCATCCTAAAAGTTAGCCTTTCTCATCACACAAAGAGCTGCCTCACCTGACCAAATCGGTCCATCTTTTCCTTCGTGTTTGCCTTCATGAGCACTGAAGAAAATGCCACGAAATGCGTCTCTGCATTATGCACCTCTGAGCAGTCGGGTTCACAAGGTACCAACGAAACTAAAATATCTTCATATTTTGAGTGATTCCACCAATTGTATTGTTCGGGTAAAATCCATCCGCCTCCCCTTCGCGCTACCAAACCGGCAACAGAGGTCAGCAACAACCTCTGGCTAACGGCGGTTTTGGTCTTCGTTGTCAGATGAAGCGACGCACCAATCGAAGCATTCATCTTTCGCATCAGATGCTCTGTCTACTCAGGACCAGTGCATGGCAGCAATGGCACCCAGAAGACGCTTTCGATCGACAAAAGCGGAGGAGGCATTGAGCGCACGCTGACCTGGAAGGAATTGAGGAATAAGCGAGCAAATAATAATGATAACTAGTTGTGCAAATCTTTCCCGGCAATTTTATTTTCTATTAATTCAATCAGTGCAAAATAAAATCTCGACGGTGCAAAGTGCCCAGTTTTTCTTCGCATTAAATACCTAGAATTCCTTCCTATACAAGTGGATCAATGCGAAATACAGTACAGAAGGCCCCCTCCCATTGTTCACGTTATATTTGCCAAATTTCATTGACCTGAGTCGAGAAGTTCCCGCGTTGGAACTACACAGCCGGTAGACACAGATGCCGGTATATGCGTTCGAACAGATACGGAGCAGGAATGTACTCTCGGAAATCGAAATTTGCAAAAGCGCATAAAAAGTGAAAGCAAAGTGGCTCCCGCAGAAATTGAATCCATCGATTATGCTTTCGGAAATATGCATTCGCAGAGCGGATCACAGCAGTGTATTTGAATACCTTGAACAGCTGTGATTTCATCGATTTCGTCGTCCTCTCCATCGATGCAGCTGGGAATTTTTCCATCTTTCGCAATCCTGCGCTCGCCATATTCAAGTAACGCCCGATAGACGTCGCAGCTGATCTCACTCTCCATATTGCTGTGGCCGGTACTACATTGCCCGCTGGTCAGCATGATGTCGACGTAGGTTTCGCTTATTCGGAGTTTGCTTCTCCTGGTCTTTCTTCTTCCACAAAGTACCTACAAGACAATAGAGGCTGCGATCTTTTTCGGTGGCTGTGACATGAATCCGTCGTTGAGTATTGCGACCATTTTTTAAAGTGCTGGCTGCCATCGCCAACTTCACACCCTGATAGATTTCGCCGTTGATTGGTTCATGCTTGTTTATTCAACACATTCGTAGGTAACCGTCAAATCTGCCAGGCCGTTCAACAATCCATCATCGCATCGAACCGAGCGAAGGTAAACGCGACAGCTCAGCGGCCGTCTATCTAACACGACCGTATCTTTGCATAAGTTAAAGTATGCTCGTCCAAGTCTGTTCATTTCCCCTTCTCAGCTGTTTCAAATCTTGGGTCGCTGAAGTCAGTGGGTATACTCTTTAATATATGATAAGATGTACATCTATGTAAATTTTCAGGTTTATTCAACATCCTTTGAGAGAGTTGTTGATAATAAAAGACGTCAATAAACGTCATTTTACATAGCAAGTGGACCTGAAAACAAATGGAGAAATGCCTCAGAAAACTGATGCGATAAATGCCTCTCAATTCCCTTCGCCTGTCTAGGCACCATCGTAAGTTAGCAGCAAAATAAGACCGGCAATATAATGCATTTTTATTTTAATAGATCCCGCATTTCATACGAAGAAAATAATAAGATTCAGTAAACCGCTGGTTGCATTCTTCTATGTTTTAACAGATGTAGATCTTCTACTCATCTATTTTAAAGTTTAAAAAAACCAATCGAGTGCAAAAGACGCATTTTTTCAAAACTTGCGCAGTATGAAAAGTTCAAAAATATTATAGCATTGTAGCTCACACTTCGCACTGCTATTTTAGGCGAATCCCGAGATAAAACTGCTGAACAAGCATACACATCGTATAAACAGTTTCATGACCTATGTTTATCAAAAGACGAACTAGCAATTGCTAATAAGAATGAGCCATTTTAGGAAATTATGAAGCAACCGATTGGTTTAAATATGAGTTCATTATTTCACGTTTCATTATTTGTTGACAGTTTACCACATTGGCAATTCCTATTGAACGGAACTATGGAGGCGACTAGCGTCTAATGTGATTTTCCATATACGCTAAATTACGAACAACTTTTTAGGGAATTAATAATGCATCCAAGCTAATCTATTGCAGTGGTTATTCATTTCAGTAGATTTGGCATTACACACAATTACACGGTTACATAAATAAGTTTATAATGAACAAAATTGTTTTTGAGGGAATATGGGAGTAATACAGTGCAATCATTGATTGCTGATATTTTTGTTGATTCCAGTTTTTATAGAGGAAATTCAAGTATAAAGAACATGAAAAATGAGGGAATTCGTATGGCATGCGTAATTCGGATACTGATGGAGTTAACAAAAATGTTGTTTTAGAGGCACTGCATTCGGAGCTTTACACAAATGAAAACCTACAAGACAGCATTCGCGTCTATTCAGTTTGAAAGGAGTGTCGGAAAAAATGGCGACTGATGATTGATTGATCATTCGCTTTTTCCAATGCTTTTCAATGTTTGAAATTTAGAATCATTTTGCTAATAATTTTAAGATAGCATCTATAGGGCTGCGATAGTCGTTATTTACTACTTATAATAATGCTAGCTTTTTTGAATGGCTAACGATATTGTAAGGAGTTCAGGTAATCTTTACGTACACCACATCTCAGAGCTTGCTTACGCTTGGCTGCACCTTAATATCGAAGTTCTTTTTTGCTCTTTTTTTATGTCGAAACTTTTCTCTTTCAACTCACACATGTTTCGCGTGATCGATCTGCGGCACCGGGGGGGCGTGATTCAGCCGAACCGATCGCAATCCTCTCCCAGTCAGTGTACGTCGGATAGCGTCACCGGCGTGTCTGCGCACGTTTTTGTGTAATTGTCTTCCAGAATCTCACCACAATTAAATGCTGTTTTTCGTAGAATGGTATTCCTCCAATATCCGCCCCACATTTAGAATTAATTTATACGAACCTTGCCTTACCTTGGATACCTTAGAAATCGATAATCAATGTGCTGTCATTGCTGCAGTAAACAGCTCCGCGACGATATTTCGCGCGATCCTTCATGCGATTTTAACCCATGGGTGGCACATCATTCGCTGGCTAGGCGGGCGATGATATATGCCTTCCGCCATTTAGATCACCTTGCCCAAGAAAATCCAACGGAGGGTGCCCTTGTGGGTCTCTATCGCAGTCCAACATCTGTGTGATGAGGGATGGGCAATACGGCCTAGTTAGACTGCTCAAACTCCCACCCTCGCTTAGCCGGGGATTTATCGAAAACCATTTTAAATTGCATCACCTCAGATCTCCAGCATATTGCCTACCTATGTTACGATAATTTTATTAAAGAACCCGTTAACATGTCTGTTAATAACAGATGCAATATCATTATTTGAAGGTAGCACGGTATAAAGTAAAGTTGCATTAGTTGTCGATTCTCTGCTATTGAAACGACAGGTCCCCCTCAAGGCACGAGGCCTATTTATTTTTCTTCAAGGCACGGAGTCTCTTTAATTTTATTTCAATTTCGTGAGCTCTTTACACAAGGTCATTCGCATTTAGCTTTGTTAATTTATTGAGTTTATAACAACGATTCGGGATAAGATTCGAAATTCGTTCAGCAAAGCGAACTAGCGATTCGCAAATCCACTAATTTCCATCATATAAGCTTGAAGCAATTCAACTCGATGGATTAGAGCTTTTAGCCATATTTACAGTTAAGCTAAAGCGCTATCATATGATAATGAGGGCACACTGCGTCCCTCAGAAGTACTTTTATCGCTTAAATTTTGCTTGTTTTTTTTTTCACTCTTGGAGCTGGCAGTGATACTTTCATTCGTGCTTAGACATTTCAAGCTGCAATTTTCGCATCAATGGGGGGTCATAATTTTCAAGCAAGTGAAAACCATGAACTATAATTTCAGATAGCACTCACTGTAAAAAATAATTCTAGAAGGACAGCTCAATAGAAGTTTTGCAATCATTTATCGAAGCAAATGATACAGCAGCCCTTGCTCGACATCGGTTATGAGGTAAAATGTGAAACATTAATTACTTTTCCAGGTGTTTTATTGCGGAAGAACATGTCGAGTATGGCTTTGTACTAATCGCACATGAACGCATTATCTACTTTTCGCCATATTTGTCGAATTTCTCGAAGAATTTTATTTCTCACACTTTTTTAGTCAATATTAGTTGCTCATTAGTTTAGACAAAATTGCAGTGCATTATTTTGACTGGTACTCATTGCTCGTTGTTTGGTACGCTACCAGAAGTACTTTTCATGAAGGTACTGAAACTTGATCGATGGACTGCATAGGCATGACTCAAAGATAAGCTTTGACCTTTGGCTTGATTGAGGAAAGAATGAGGAAATAGCTGAAACATTTCGCGTCTTCCCATGATTTTTCAACAATTTTCTCAAGATCTTCATTTCTAACCAGTGAAAATATCTGTCATCTGATTACGGCTTATGCCTTCTAAGTTTATGAAAGTCCTCGAACTTGTGGCCAAATCTCTAACTGGTTTAGATCGTTGTAGGATGAGGGAGGATGACTGATGAAGAGAATGCCCATTTGTGATATGAATTCGACGCTTGTTTTAGCTGGAAAATGAAGACAATGCGATGTAGAGATCATAATATAACATTTATTGCTTTGAGTGCATAGCTTCACTTAAATATTCTGGGAAAATTCGTTTGATGCACCATAATTTTTTCTAGAAAGTTAGTAGCAATGCAAACCTACAGGAGAGTTCCTATCAAAAATAACGGAAATCAAACAAGAATTGTGAATTATTTCATGAAAACATTTGCCATCAGTGATGTTTTGATGAA
>JAARMF010000322.1:82052-95170 GCA_022844705.1 Toxascaris leonina | reverse complement strand
GGGATAGATGAAAGCGGGAGTGATGTTGTGAGATCATGAGCAAGGGTTACCGTGTTGAAGTCGATGGCAGTGAAAGAGTTGCTCTTGAAAGGCGAATTCCCAACGAGCTCAAAGTGTGCTTGCGATGGGCTATTATAATGAACGTAAAGAATGCTTGGTGTTTGCTCGAAGACTCCATTAGGTGATCGCTGACGACACTCTTCACAAATCGGTGGAAATAGCACCAATTTTCGCACCTAAATTTATTGCGAACTTATCTCTTTTTGCGAAATATGATTCTGATCGAAACGTTCACCACAATCAATTGCATCACTCCAACAAGCTTCAATCCCCTCTATAAAAATTCCTACAAATCTATAGTGTAGTGTAATTTCTTTTATATGAAATTTATTTAGAACTGTTTCAATTGAGATGTAATAATTGAATATAATAAAAAGCGGAAGCAATGCAAAGAATCCTACCGAATAAGCACCGAAAATTGCATTGAGGATAACACCGAGAAGAATGAAGAAAAGTAGCAGAAGGACGAGTAATAACAATAGGAGACATAATAGACGTGGTGTACACCTCGTATTCCTGCAAGAAACACCTTTTATGAGGAAATATGGATAAATCATTTCAAATGTCGATAGATGCTGAGTAATCCATTTCAGATATTAATAAATATTTGATTTATAGCAGATTTACTCAATATTTATTCGTGTTTTGAATTTATATGCAGATGGAGGCGAATTTATTCGAAGAATGGATGGCACAACGAAAACCGCTCAGCGCTCCCTAAATGGAAGTTCCTTGAAGGCTGCATTGACCTGAAAAGGCAATATATGAATCTACGGTACTGCCCAAAAAGACAGTTGTGCTGCAAGAAATAGGAAGTCATCCTTGCTGCAAGGTACTTTATGCTTTGCTAGGCGTCTTAACTATGGGTGCTCACTCTTCAAGCTTACGGTTTCTGCCACAATCCAAACAGTAGCTGCAGCATTAGCTGCAGCTAATACTGCACCAGAAGTGGTAACTTCAAGTCATGCGACGGAATGGAAACTTCAGCTTGACCTATACTTACTCGATTCTTGAAAGTAGCTTTCGGAAGAAAAGTGTGACTCTCTCCCAGCAGGATGCTGGAGGTTGTGGAGTTGCTGAGTGAGAACGACCGGTTCCAGTCATTAAGGACGCATCGGATCGAGGCTGAAACGAACTTTGGAAATTATTGGTGTTAAGACGTCTAATTGGTGGAGGGTAATGAAGCGATCTAACAGAGAAAACAAGCTACCTGTTGTGCGATCTGGCCTTAATTTTCTTTGATTACGTTAGTCAAGAGTGTGGAGCGTTTTGCAGAGAATATGACTTAATGAGATGACGGGACATATATTGGTCAACTGACCTGGGTATGTTGCTATCAATACGACCAGGTATACACTGGCCAGAATGATTTAATAAAGTAGCCAGGTATACATCGACTAGCTAGCTGACTTAACGAATTGACTACATATGTATCGGTTAACATGGCTTAATGAACTGACCAGGTATATATCAGCCGACTCATCGATTTGACCTTGTTGCATACGCTTGTAGCTGTCTTTACGAGATAATGAGCTGCAATATGGAGTTTATACCGATGCAAAACAACAAAACAGAAACATTTTTACAGTTTCTCTACAGAACAAGGGCTATAAATCTATTCCATTGATATAGTAACCAACCGATCCCGTTCATTTAGTAAACGGTTGACAGGAATATTTACAAAGATTATGTTGGAATATTTACAATCAATTTTTCACGACAACTTGATTGAATCCGATGCGAGAGAAAGGAGAAATCAAGCAGAAATAGACAACCATGTAGAGAAAATAAGAAAACATATAACATTTTAAAGACGAGTCTTCTCAGAGCATAGAATGCTTAAAATAGAAGGATAATAAACGGCATATGTGGAATAGAAAATAATTAAACGTCATTTATAGGATAGAAAACAATTAATCGGAAATGAAATAATTATATAAAAGCGCTTGGAAAATGTGTTGTCAAATCACGAAAAAGTATAATACCTCTGAAGTGGAGCAAACGAAACGGTGGCCCTCATG
Source organism: Toxascaris leonina (assembly GCA_022844705.1). Classification (NCBI taxonomy): domain Eukaryota; kingdom Metazoa; phylum Nematoda; class Chromadorea; order Rhabditida; family Ascarididae; genus Toxascaris; species Toxascaris leonina. Next base: position 93,089 of record JAARMF010000322.1, on the reverse strand, counting down.
GGTTCGGCATTGAATTTATTCTCACTCTATTGCTAAGTAAACATTTCATCGACGATAAATGTGTAAAAATTTGCATTTATGATTCGAATCGATCACCTAAATTCCTCACAAAAGTTTTCACGATTTCGTCCCTATATATATTCAAGGGTTGTCCCTTCATTAAATAATTTATTACTTTATTTGATAATCGATTCCACAGGAAATAATTTCAGTTTAGAGTCTCTTTATTATCAGATGAAGGAATAACCTTTTTGCTTTAGGATTATCAACTACTTATCACTTTGAGAGGGCGGTTAATGAATGGCTATTGTGAAATGCTCAAAATTTTTGGCTATTTGCACTAAAATTTATTGATGAAATGAGGAGTATTTACGAGAGCATTTTGAGAGGAAGTAAATGCTATGTGTATATTTGCATTCTTTAATCAACATCACTTTCAAGAGAAGTTTATATAAAATCTTCAAGATTAGTACAACACTTATCTCATAAATGTCATTTAAGTGGAAAAATTAGTTTAGCGATATTTAAGACGCGAAAGCATTAACCAATTAATCACAAAATTTCTGACTTTATTGCTTTGATTTTGCGAATTGTATATTTATGTTCGAGTCTAATGGCATATGTTATAAACAAAATGGATATTCAGTATTGTCCACTAGTCCAGTATTGTCCACTTCCTTTAATGCCTTTAATACTAGTAAAGGATAGCCTCAGGAATAATCAGGAGCAAAATTTGGAGCCATGAAAAACAAAACCAAGAATGATCAAGAGCGGAATCACGAATAATCTACAAGAAGCTATCCCATCAGTCATGTCCATATATCAGTTTTGTTATGTTTATGGGTAGGAAAATGTCAATGCCACAAGAACTATATAATATGATATTGACTGTATATGGCACATTTGATAAACGATATATCAAAGAGCTTACGTATCACCAATGGCAGCACCGACATGACGCCACGAATCATTTTTGGCAGTTGAAGGAGTTGGCAATGTATAGACGCTTGGCCGAGTATCCGCTCGAGATTGAATCCCACTCGCCGCCGATCTGCAATTTACATCATTCTATTCATTTAATGGTGAGAAAGATTCTCTTTTTTTCAGTTGTAAATATTATTTTAATTATTTTTATTTCTGATTTCGAGCTTTCATGTAACAGTTTTCGTTGCAGATATTATATTAATAATAATAATATATGTGTGCAAAAAGTAAGTAAGTGACATATCTGATTCGATTATATTATTTTCGATTCAATTTGCTGAATAATACTTTGATTGCTTCTTGCAGCTACCATTGTTTGTTATCGTACTAGACGCTCACCTGACTGATCCGAGGAATCCGACCTCTTTGGATCCACTTTTGAGTGCCGACGTGATTCCCGGTCTGCGATCGTCAAGCGTGCGCTCTTCTATAAGAGTGGTTCTCTGTTCGATGCTTCTATCCGGGAATGTCCTCTGCTCGCTAATAGACCGATCCCTCTGCTCTATTGCTGGACCCTCTCCATGGATAAGACCACTACCATGTGTCTGCACAATACGTGCACCTCCCTCTGCAACATATTAAAGTACCAGCTTTGTATTTTATATTTGATTTTATGATATCATCTGGCACTACCATTAAACTTATCACTTTCCGGGTATGAAAGAGTGTCCGCCAGTGCAGTGGATACTATCTATTTTTAATAAATAGTATTTAAGGTGAAGGAAACGAAATGATTGGAGGTCCTCGATGGCAAAGCCAATTGAGAAGGTGGGCAGAAATCATTATGACTGCACGGCAATGGAGCAAACGAATTAGTAGCTGATAGTGTTTTTTTCTTGTTTTACAGCAAATTGCATAATAGAATTCGCAGATAATCGAAAGAGATATTGAAGTATTTCCTTGGTGAATATCCACGAAAAAGGATGATGGAAAAACTTGTGGATATTCCTTTCAAAGAATGCTGCAATATAAAGGTGCTAAACCAACCTGAGGTATGAACCTCATGCACATCATATCCGTATGAGTCGATATTGCCTGCTGATCTTGTCATTGTTGTAGTGGCACTAACTTGCTGTGGTTGTGATGATGTGGACATTCCTATAAATCATCGAGATTATTCAAAACGCTTCTGATATTTTGTCTGAGGAATATAAATTCAAGTACGTGTTCCTGAGTGAGAAGTACGAGAATGTGTTGTTAATACATAAAGCAGTAAATAATGAAAACAAAGATAATAAAAAAGTATTATGCTTTTAATTTCTTCAGTTGGTTTATAGCTGGATGGATGGAATATTGAAGGTTGCGGGCAGATACATTTTCCACTTCCTCAGGAACGATATTTTGTAAGAGTAACAGGTTGCAGTGTTTGGATAACTGTTGAGGGTACCCATGCCGATTGATAAAATGATGTTATGATTTTGAATTTTTTTGTTGCTAATAAATGGCTTGATAGAATGAGTTGGTGTTGTTGATGATCGTCGACATATTTAGAATGAATTACTGAACGCAAATGCTCACCTGAAGTTTGCAGGAATGATGCATCTCGGCTAAAGTCACGTTCACCAGTAGTGTAATATCTGTAAATTATTTGACTTTATTGCTGGAACTGTGATAGTTCATTGATAAGCTATTGATATGATTGAAGATCATGCTCTGCTTTAACAATATTTTTTAAAACTTTTCCTTATCATTATCGCATATAAGTAAGTAGAGGCAGCATGCTTCCATTATAGTTTGCAAAGTGATGGTGTAGAAAATCGAGTCATCTTTATTTAATAGACAGAGAGGGGGTGGGAGGGGGAGGAATAGAGAAAGGGGCAGAAAAAGGATTGGCTTAATCACTTCATAATTCGACTACATGAGAGCTTTGTTATTTGTGGATCATCTTTCAAGGTAGCCGATGTCTTTCCTTAGTGGTTCATCATGTGCGATCATTGACATCACAATCGAATTATTACCATCAACGATCAGGTATTTATACCTATGAATGACGTAGTACACCTGTAAAGGAATTAAAGTGGGAGTTCTCGTATGAAAGCAATAAGAACTGGCGACACTTAACTGAAAACAATACAAGAATTATATGAGTATTGATCAGTTACTCCGACAAATTAATAGCAGGATGGTGATAGTAAGGCACAGAACGAATCGAATTGATTGTGACTTAGGGACCTAATATAATGTCTCACCTTCAAAAATACCATTACATTTAGGCACAACTAGAGCGCATTATGCAGGTAGAAAACTGGACTCTTTTGAATAATCTTCATTTTATTACAGCGGGTGATGTGAAAGGCATTTATAGCTGCAAGTCCACTCAATTCTCTGGCTCAAAGATCGAGAGCTAACTCCAGAAGTTCGTGGTGTTGTTCGAGTTTTTAGAAGCAATTGAAGCTTTGAAATATTCAGAGTGTTTTTTGCGTCATATTTGTAAGCGAGAGAGCCGATAGAAGAGTTTTCTCGCTAAAGAGCTTAGCGTAAACGATGCTGCGCTAATACTCAACAATACAAAAATACACCATTATCGAATATATTGCACAAATCTTTCATATAAACATTTGCAGCACATGTTGAATGCAGAGAAAAGCCTTAGAATCGTCATTTTTGGATATCAATATTGAAATTAAAAATAACCTTTAAAGCTATAAAAGGATATTATGAAGAGGAATTGTTTAAGGCGGTTATGATTTCGATCAGACTGAACGATATTGAGATTTCATCGGGAACGTTCTTATGAATTTAGTGAAATTGAAAGCCATAGAAATGTGAGATAAATTATTGTGGTGGGAATATTTTTTGGCGAAAAAAATTCGGTTTTTTTTCTCAAAGAAACCCACTTTTCTAATCGAATTTGATTTGAAACCCAATTTCAATCGCTTATAAAAATAAAAACTTTGCGGTTAAAAGGATAACGTTAAAAAAAACAACAAAATGTGCGACTCAAATCGTAAAGGAAACTTAAGCGAATAAAAAAAGTAAAAAGGATAAAACAGTCTCAGAGAGAGGGAGAGGAAGAGAGAGAGGAAAAGAGAGAAGGAGAGAGAGGGAGAGAGAAGGAGGGAGAAAGAGAAAGAGAAAGAATGATGATGTGATGCACCCATATATTGGAGGTCATCATTGAATTCGCTCGTACAATGTCCTGTTCATACATTAAAATGAATGCTGCTCTTTTCTTATTTCTCACCTGCTGTGAATGAACTCAAGTGCTGCCCTTAAATTCTTAACGAGACGTAAAATACAGAACCTCAGGTATCGTCAAAGCCTGAGAGTGAAGTGAGGGTAGATATTCTTAATGGTACAGTAAACGGATTGCAGAAGTGAACGATATGGTCATATAATCTATACACATCTTAGTGCATTCAAAAGCAACAATATGCTGCGATTTCACCCGAACGGCCAGTCGTCTACAATTACGATACTACAGTGCGTCATTTCTGACATTACGGTACTACAGTATGCCCTTTTCTGTAATATGGCACTGCAATATGTCATTTGTAGCAGAGTTCAAATGACTCAAGTAAGTTTAAATGACAGAGTTCAATGTGTAAATATTTAACGAATTTATATAATAACCATCAATGTCCAAGATGTTCCCGTGGATCAGCATGAGAGAATGTGATGCAACAATAGAAAATTTGCATAAATTTTTCAGAAAAATTTAAGAAGAAACAATTTGAAGGATAGGAAATTTGCTATCGAATATGCAATATACCATACGGAAAGATGTAATAGGAATATGCAAGATGAGCATGAAGGATGAGTTATGTGGTATTTGTCACAAAAATATGATATTTCTCAAAATGTTTAATCAACTATCAGAATTCAATGCAAAACTCTAACTTATAATTAAGTAAATATAATGGAAGAAAACGATATTCGTATAGATTATATGTAGAGGTGAAGCTCGTAAATGAGATCAAAGATTTATCACTGATGCTTTAGCTTTGTTAGATTTTGCTTTATTCATTGTTTTCGGATATTTGCCGACAGGTTCAGAGGTCAATTTCTTTCTAAATGTTCTTGTGAACAGACAGAACTCAAAAAAGTGTATGCAATTTCTCCGAAGTCTTAAGAAACCAACCTTCTTTCTGCTTCACTTTCAGCGCCACCCGAAGCACTTTGTTGTAAGAAGCTTTCCGATGTCCTTCTGTAGGCCGGATATGGTATACGCTCCTCATAGCGTCGTTCTGTAGTTTCGGTGATTAACTCTCGATCAAGTCCTTCACGACTCGAATACGGAACCGTACGTCTTGATTCGGTCACATAACGCTCGATAATCTCTTGCTCTTCAATTGTCCTCGATGGAGGACCATAGTCCATCTTACTGAAATTGATTTATTTAAGTGCTAAGAAAAAGAGCTGTAAAGGTTAGCAGTATCGTAGAAACGGTGTTGAATAACAGTTGAGGTTGAGGTGTTGTCATTCATCAACAGGTAATATAAATGTGGAATACTTTTATGCAATACAGAAGAAGGAATGAATGTTATACACAAAAAATAAATCGAAATTATTTGCATAATTTGCTTGAGATACATTCATCTCCTCTCTTCTTTTACATCGTCTAATTTTGTTAAGATTTTATTCATTTCATTTTATGTGTGCATCGAGATTTAGAGGCAAAGAAACCGAGATTAGGGGGCAACAACCTCTATGGAAATCGTGATTGAGGACGAAGACTCATGGAATTCGAGATTGAGGAGCCGAAGCTCTAATGAAGATCGACATTAAGGTGCAGAACTCCCCCCTCTCCCCATTTGCAGGCAGCTGGCTTCAATGATTATTATTTCATAATGAAACACGGCCCTCCTAAAGATTCGGCAAAAAAGTTCTCCTCCATATCTCATTTGTTTGGTCTCATTTGGTCTGAAATATCTGGTGGGTTCATTTCGTTGTTCTTTGGATATGATTATACTTGTGGAAGATACAAGGATACAAATTACAAAGGCAGCTGTAGTTTCATCGATTTCCTAGTCGATTCAGCCGACAACCGAACCCATGCAAGGCTGTTGTGATCGGATTTTGGACGCCTAATGCTCAGCTTTCCGGCGATATCAGTCGGGACTCGAACCCCGGATTTCTGCTCTTAACAAGCGAAAGATCTATCGTTGAGCTACCGCTGCCCTTATGAAAGATAGAAGAAGCTAAATTTCGATTCGAAGAGGAAGAGTCTTTGTTGTGAAAATGAAATGTTGTTGATATTGTTTTTGCTAATATCCTAATAAAAAATAAAACTTTTCGAAATGAACTGTTGTGTCATTAAATTTAATTAAACAGATTTCGATGTCTATCGATCTCAATGAAAGATATTTCCAATGAGGAAATTGTTTTCAATTTTGATGAATTAAAAGAAAAACAATAGAAAATGGAATTGCTTCGTTGCATTTCAAAAGATTCGCCGATATTTACTTTACAGTTGAAGTCAAAAAGAGTTATCTTTTTGTCGATTTTCGATGATATTTAATTTTCCATTTACTTCGAACGTTTTAACCTCGTGATTGGCTTGTTGCTAAATTTCTAGCTAGCTCAATTATTACAAATTCTGCTTCTCAGATTTTGGATCAGTATGAATATATTCGCATTGATAGTTCATTTAAGTCAAACTATATGGCAAATCTGAGTCGAATAATCGATGCGCAAAAATTGAGCATTCGATCATTGTGCAATGATTGTTACTCAAAGAACGAACTAAACTTCAGCAAATAAATATCTCTTATTATCAGAGTAATTTACAAAAATATATTCAAATTTGAGTAGCAAATACAACGAAAGCGATTAGCTAAACATTTCAGCTATTTGAAAGTAATTTTATGAGATTTGTATATTTTGTTAGCAATATAATCATTTCATAAGAGATTCTTGTTCGATCCAGTGATATGATAACATAAAACAAATGAAAACAATTGCTTGATAGTGATATTTGATCATCACCACCATCGTAAAATGACGCTACGTTTTTTACCATCGTAACAAATTCGAGTGTTCACGGGTAGGTGCTTAGCTAATATTTCGTAATTGTTGTTTTATAGATATAAGCCAACAATATTAGTAGTGAATGCGTTCGACGAACCACAGGTTGAAAGCTTAGCGTAGAAAAATCATTGCTCAATAAGCTAAATAGTTCAACTACCAAGTTTGTAAATATTTCATCTGCAAGAAGTCATGAACTGAATCGTGAACTAGGTCGTGAACTAAATAAAACTAAATTTCAGGAGAAGGAAAATTGGAAAATTGACATAAAAATATATAATTTTACTAAACTACAAAACAATGAACCTTGCAAGATATCTAATACAATTAGCATCGACTTCAGTGAAGAGGAAAAAACACCGTAAAAATTCCTCAAATTTTACCATTTATTCAATTCGAATGCGCAATCTATTTGTGATGTTTCTCTTTTAATAATCACATTTCCACTCAACGCCCATAAATATAAAATTCTAAAGAAAATTCAATGGTATACAATATGATGAATGTATTCGAAGAAAGAATATACGTGATTGGTGCATTGCTTGTTATTCATTTATTCACAAAATGATCGATACGCTAAACGAATGAGTAATTCGCCTTTAAGCAATAATGCTTCACGAAGATTTATTTATTCTTCGTTTTTTTATTTGATTGATTTCGTTGAGATAAAAGAGAGTGAAAAACCTTTTTAGTGAAAAGTGAATTTTATGAAAAAATAAAAATTATATAAATATGAATGGCAAAAAAAAAGTGGAGAATTTTTCTGAACAGCAAAAATTCGATCAAAGAGATATTTAATATCGAAGAGCAATAAAACTATGAAAATTGAAATATTATAGGTGCAATTTGAAAAAATAACTTTTATTTTTAATGAACTTTATCACTGAGGAATAATTATTGCTGCACTTGAAGAGAATGAACACTGAATTTCCTTGTATATTCTCTTATATATTCCACAGTGAATCAGCGACCAAATGATCGAATTCAACTCATCTGATTCATCGAACAAATTTGCATATTCGGAAATATTTCATGAAGCAATTCTTAACTTCAATCGACCGGCCACTAAAAAAGTTAAATATTTTTTGAACGAAAAATCGAGTTCAATTGATTATTAAGTATCACTTTCGGCTGATCAATAAGCACTGATTTATAATCAGCAGAAGATAATTGATTTGTATATGGTGGTTTGCATAACGAAATATAACACAACTACAAGTATACCACAAAATGCATTTTATAGCAATATTTTCTTATATAATTCGCCTCACTTTGTGCAGCATATGCAGCACAATCCGCATTCTAGATATTATTTCCACTTTTACATGAGTATTTTCATATATTTGGAATGATATCTATAGGACAACACTTATGGGTCTTCGAAGTTTTGTATTTTCTAAATAACGTCACTAATTTCTAATTGTTTTTGCTAATGTGGAAATTCGCTTAAATTCTGTAATTTTTTAATATTTTTTGCGAGAACTTCTACTTTTCTAATACTCCAAAACTGGATTTATTTTTGGAAAGTTCAAAACTTTCGAAAATTTTTTTGACATAAACGCGGAAAAAAACGAAGGAACTTTACTGAGAGTGCCATTAATATTGCCACTCTTCCATCTTATTGACACTTATGTGATGCACAAAAGGAAATTATCACCATCACACCTTCATTATAGCTTCGTTTCCTCTCTCCTATTCACTTCACTATTAAAGAATAAACCTTTCAGAGTTTATCAACAACTCTCTCGGAGCATATTGATGTTTCGATCATCAACGCGCTCTCCGAATAAAAATTTCTTTTGCATATTAAAAGACAAAATATCTTATCAAATCTCTCGAAATTTAGTTGATGATTGATTTCGCAATCGTTAATCACAAAACATTCGGCGTATAACATTTCAACTTCCTGTTATTTCATAAATAATCGTGGCGGTCTTATGGCCACTAATCATTTGAGTTTCGCGTTGTTTTTTTTTTCTTAAGATCCCTTCTCATAATGGAATAAAAACTATGCAGCGTTCGCGCAGTCATTTGGGCATGCATCGCTCAGGATATCCGAGTTCCCATATTCGCTCCTTCCCATATCATTCCTCTTCACTCCCTCATCCTCTTCCTTCCCCACCAATCCTCCCATCTGATATTCATAATTGAAACACAATAGGTATTTTATAAGTAGACTTGAAACATCGCAGAAATATTCCGCTAGATTTCAAACATTAAAAAAAATTATGAAAATTATAAAATAATAATAGAAATTGTTGAAAATGCATAATAAAAATTAAAGTTATAATGGCAATTTGTTCTCATGGTCGTCAAGAAGAATTAAACGACCCAATGCGAATTCTCTCTGAGAATCCTGTCATTGACCTTACGGTTTTAAATGCCGTCACGCTTATTTCAATTATGCGGTCATAAACAATGTCAACGATAACGACCGTGATGCAGATACTGATGAATGCACATGTTCCGACCACTGTTCAAGAGAGAGTTTACTTGCATCTTCGAAGCACACAGTGGAAAGAGGGTAATGAGTGATGGAGAGGGAAAGGGAGGAGGAGGATAAGGAGGAAAGGGTTGGAGGTATAAATAAGATGGAAAGATACGAGGGAGAGTGCGATGGCATTACAAGTTAGAAAATGCTAGATAAATAAAAGGATTAAACCATTTCAGTTCTATTTAAATGTCTGCTTAAATTTAAGAGAATTCAGTTAGTGATAATAGTTTTATTTAATTGAGTAGAAAAAATTAAAGAGAATAACACTCAAATATAGGTCACTTGAGGGTAAATAGATGACCTATCAGCTACAAATCAAATATGAGACAAAAATAAAATCATTTTAGAAATGAGGGTGGAGGGAGTCGATAACCAAAGGTGGAAGGAGTCGATAACCAAAGGTGGAAGGAGTCGATAACCAAAGGTGGAGGGGGTTGATAACCAAAGGTGGGAGGAGTCGATAACCAAAGATGGAAGGAGTCGATAACCAAAAGTGGAAGGAGTCAATAACTTGAGTGAGTGATTCGAAATTACAAGTCGCCAATATAACGTCAATGGAACGGGTATCGGCGACATCAATTTGAGACGTTTCACTGCACACAGCGATCGTTCCATTTGCAGTGTTGCTTCACTTTCATTCAATATTGCATTAGTTGGCACCAACTTCTTAATGAGTAGATCAGTAATAAAATAAATGAGAAGTAACAAAATGAATGAATAAAAAATAAATTGTTTATAATAATTATTGCGGGAATTTATATATTAAAACATAAGAAATTTTTTGCTTTTAATTGTCATTTTTAATTGTTTTATATTGATATTAAAAAAAATGTCCGCTGGAGATAGATATTTGTTGTTAAATCTATGAATATACTTCTCATAGACTCTTTATACTATCCAAAGGTCAAATCCACACAAAATATTCTTATTCATTTCGATTGCCTTTAGATATGGACATTACACAAGTAACGAAAAAATAAGGCGAAAAACGACTCGAAAATCGGCTGATCTTTCAACTTAAGCTCGAGAAAAGTTCAGCGGAAATAAACTAAAAATGAATAATTGAATGCATTACACTTTATCACTTTGCGCATATGTTAGTCATTCACATGGAATTGTGTATTATTGAATAAAATATTCAATAGATAGAACTTTGTTTTTTTATGTTATCTATAGAAACAAATGCTTCACTAATTAAACTTATCCATAACGATTTCTCGTGCTTCTTGAAGCGATTCTCAACATCACAGCTCACCTCTAGTAAGTTATTTTGCCATTCTTTGTGCAGGAAATTATAAATGCCTGAATATTATACCTCATAGATGTGTACATGAGCAAATTAAACGAGAATGCTAACAAATGAAGAGGAAGCTTTGTGCATTGCACACAACACTAAACAGCACTAAACTCTAGGTGTGCCTTAGAGACACACGCATCGTTCGATTATGAAAATTGCACTGTGTCTGCCACTGGAAAATCGATTCGGCTGAAATGCCTTCCAAATAAAATAGGTACTATGTTGCAATCTCAAATGAAAAACGTTTATCTAATTCATATCTAGTGACTTCATATATATATATATATATATATAT
>JAARMF010000322.1:63014-74739 GCA_022844705.1 Toxascaris leonina | reverse complement strand
CCCCCCCCCTCTCCCCTCTCCTTACATACTATCCCCCTGAAACGCAGAATCCAGGGTGTTGATCCAGACTATAACTAACACAAAAAATAATTTTAGCACTTTCGAAATTCACTTCGAATATTTCGTTTTGATTGAATTTTAAAATTTTTATTATTTTTTAAATGCATTATTCCAATGATATTATTTCAATATTTCTTTCATAATTGATAAGTTTAGCTGAGAGTTCAGTAATTACGAATTCACTTTTTTCGTTATCATCGAAAGATTTTTTGATATAATTTTTAGCGTACAAATCGTTCACTCTGAATATAATATTTAGTAATGAAGTATTTAAACATTTACAGAAAGTAAATAATAAAAAAAGAGAATGCTTTATTCTCAAAATGCATAAAGAATGCATAAATATCTTCTTTCTTTGCTTGATCGGGATTCGATTAGTTGATAAATAATTAATGAGTTTATTAGTTGGTGAACAAGTGAATTAATAAGTAAATCAGCAAATCAATAAATCAATAAATAAATCGATAAATCAATAGTCGTTGTTGACTGCGGAATGTGTGACATCAATATATCTGAGAACTCACATTGATAGCAAAAATAAATACATGGGCTATTCACAATACTTTCTTGATATATAGTCGGCTTTAATAAACGAATATTGGTCACGACGATTTCAAGGAAAGTTCCAAGATATTTCAGAGCCCTATCACTTCTCCGATTCATTTAAGGGATAAGCTCGAATTGATTCCCTCAATCACTTGAAGGATGAAAGACCGTGGGAGTCTCTCTGCGAAGGCGTTGAAGGACAATGACAGACACAGTGACAGACACTAAGTCTTTAGAGAGGTGCGATGAAGGTGAGTAAGAAGAGTGAACTCTGCGCACGTCAAAGTGCCATCTCAGCCGTATCCAGATGACATATAGATTGGTATCTGTCAGATAACTATACCGCCGTCACCTATTTGTGACCGTTCGTCAATAGCAATACTGACACTTAGCAATCATCTTTTCAATGCCATATCCACGGATATCCCTAGCAAGGATATGTTGCATAGGGAATCCTCCATTCATTTGCTCTATAGCACATTGAAATGCAATTTTTTATGGCAGGTACGACAGGAGAGGAGGAAGGTGATAAGCTAGTGGTTGTTGAGGTTAATGGAACCTCATATTAGCCTTGGATAGACTAAAGATCTAGATTATGATAAAGCTGAATTATTGAAGCATTAATTTAGAGTATCTGCATACAACGTTCATAAGCAATCGAAATTTCGAAAAGTCTATTGAATAATAAAGTGAATGCAGTTTGATCAACAATACTCAGTTCACATTAAATAATATAAAACAGTAAATAAATATATAAATATGAAACAGTTTGATAAATAATATGGGATTTGAAAAATGATATACAGCAATTTCGTAGATGCTATGAAATAATTTTAATAAATAATATGAAATAATAAATAAATAATTTAACAAACAATATGAAATAATAAAAATATGTAAATTTAATTGCATCACCAGAATATAAAGGTGCCTTAAAGGAAGAATGAGATCAGATTCCATGAAAATAATATAACTCTATCAATCACACAAACAAAGGTCATGCAAAATTTCCCTCTTAACCTTACTGTTCCCAAAGCCATTAACATAAAACAAAGCAACAATAAAGTCATGAATGACGTGTAGGCATCTCGGACTACCTGTTCAAAAAGGATCATATTTGCTAGTGGACAGCAGTAAGAAGGTGGAAAGGTCACCAATAAAGCCAGGATGTCTCTTTGACTTCAGAAATGAGAGGAATATATGCTATAGGTAGGTATTTGTGGTCATTCCAAATGACCACTGGCTACTTTCAATGCTTATAAAATGAAGATGATGGTGTGCAGTATGATGTTTGTGAATTCGTGCGCTACACATAGCTAGTGCGCAACGCCCCTCTGGTCACAATGGGCATACATAAATCTGCATAATAGGACATGATTGATGGATACGTCATCACATTGCGGCAATTCGCATCGCTTATTATTATTATTCATATTTGTGCGTCTCGATGACCAACTGTTGGCTATTCTATTGACCACATTCACTGTTTGTGTGAATTGAATTAAATTGCTATAATGATTTCCAATATCATAACTACTATAGCTTCGAAATGCTATAGGTCATGCCCTGCTATATCTAGGATAACTACCACAACGACATCGACAAAGCCTCTGTTCAAAGGTGCACCGAGCGAGCAACAACACTGAGTATTTTATAATGCATGTCCCATCAAAATGACTTCAGTGGTTGAAGCTGACCATTTTAAGAGTGATGTGACACCTATTTCGGCGCAAGATCGTGGACCGTCAGGGTGGATGAGTCAACGAAGAATACCCACGTCAAAATGTGATGGATCACACCGGTCGAAGGATAAACCATTGGATATATCGCTTGTGTCGAACAGTGGTCATTAAATAAATAATAGCAATGGCGCACTCCCACTATAGAAGGTCGTTTTTAGTCTCTGAGATGCATCCACCGACTTTTTCGTTCTCCGCTTTGATTCATTACCAAATAGAGAGGGGGAGGGAAGGGAAACGATATAATATGTTTAAAGGACTAAATAAACAAAAAGGCACTCTAAGAGATTTCAAAAAATTATGAAATATAAAGAAGAGAGGTGGTGAGGAATATGGCGAATATTCTAAGGGATTCAGAGTGCAATCTTTCGTTTCATCTCAGAGCGATATTGCTTAATGTGTTGACTTCTTGCAAGCTGAAAGAAGCATTAATTTAATATAACAACGCTTCATCTACGTTGCTTAAATGAAATTCCGATACGGAAGTAAGCATTTTATCGATGGCATGATATGGTATGTATTACAGTAATACAGCTGTTACATGAATGCTTACGAAAAAGTACAAGTAGATAATGTGATTTTATTTTATTAGTTCAGTGATGTAATGCACAGAGTATCGTAGTGATATTATATACCGTATAAATCGAACTTCATTGGTTATAACCAATGAATTTTCTGATTGAATGCAATCAATTTACTCGAGTTTCCCATAATTTCGTCTGAAAATTTAAAGAACAATTCATTAAGAGCATATATTCAAAGCTCAAATTAAGCAAAGAGGATAATTCTAAGCTCAGCTCGATTTAGATGCCTATTATACGTCAATTTTCAATGAGTCCCTCCAAATCTCGTTTTTCTATGGCTCAGGCAAAGAGTATTTCAAAATGTTGTATTATTTATACAATAATTATATATCTATTTATAAGAAAGAAATAATATTATTGTGTTATTATAATAGGAATATTAAGGTCGGAATATTAATAAGTGGTCCCTCTCGTTATCAGTGAACGATAACAGCTAAATAAACGTACGCTCGTATATTTCATGATTGTTGACGGGGTGCGCAATTTTTTTCGTCATTTATCGCTGGAAATTTCTTTGTGGCATCAACAATCTCAATCGGCGGTTTGAGTACGTTCTCCTCATCAACTTGTTTTGCTGCGTTCGATGATTCACTGTGGATGCTTCCGGTCGATGATGCGTTCCCTTCTGTCAACTTTTTTAGTCGCTGCAAATAATTAATTAACACCAACACCGGTTTACATATATGTACCTGCTGATAAGTCGTTAATGAATATAAAATCAAAAATTAATACAAATTAGAAATAAAATTGCTCTAAATTAACAACAGAAAATTCAAAAACAAAGAGTGACTAAACACAAATATCGGCATATGATGATGAGTAATAGCCCATACTAATGTATCGTTGTAAATATTTCTTGAAAATTCATCGAATGGGCACAAAGTTCATGAAAACTGAGAAAAATGAAAAATTTATTGACATCTCTCTTTAGTATTTTTGCAGAAACTTTCATGCTTTCTTTCAATTCCTTCTGAGAATGCTTGCATGTTTGTTGTCGGATTCATTTTTTTTTTAAATTTTGGCATTATTCCTAATTTTTATCCGAAAAATTTCAAAGTTATTCAATATTTCGAACATCATTCTTGTTAGCATTTTTTGCAGCTTTTTCTACTTAATGTCTTTCAGAAAATATTGTAATACTTAAAAATTGCTGGAATGAAGTCGAGCAAATGAATTTCATAAAATTCATCTCACTTGAAGCAATTGCCTTCGAAGTGCCTCTTCTCTTTTAGAGCGTTGACCTGATGGATTAGCAGTTCTCGACAATGCACTTTCTGCCTCGTAAAGATCCGCATATTCTTCATTAGTTATTCCCTCCTCTTGGGCTAACGTCTTAAGCGCTGAAAAGAACGTGAAATGAGTGTGGAAAATGGGGAGAAAACTGGAGGACAAAATTCATCACCAAGTCAAAAGCGAGAAGAATATATCCTCGTCAGAAGTAGGGCGCTAATGATGGTTGTTTTCAGTTCTATCTAGTAGAAAATAATTTTTCAATGTGCTCTCATATAGGTCACCACTTTGTTCACGAACTAGTTCACGACCTTTGCAGAAAACAGTTCTAGCATATCGAACCGAAAATATTCCACTTTAAACAATTAGGAGCCCTTTTGTAATCACTAAATTCTTTCTTATCAAAAATTTTAATCACAAGATAAATATTCGAAAATCACTTAGTTAAACTGATATTAATTGTTATTAATTGATATAACCAAACTTATATTCAGACAATTACTCGATGTTTATTCGAGTATAATTGATTTAATTCTGTAGACCAATGGCTTTGAAAAAAATATCTCTAAGGATTCCTTTTCTGAGCTCCTATAGCATTTTGCTTATTTTCTCGAAACATAGAGATGACTGAAAAGTAGGCAGGCTGATATATTTGCAAACGGATGACTTCGTCAAGCATGATAACACATTCTTCATATATGATTAATTATGCCTCAGGGTATGTTAGATCGCCTAATGCGTAGATGTAACCTTCTCAGGTGCTATTGAGTAATAACGTTTAGCCAAGCAAGACGCTTCATTTGAGCGCTCATGAACAACGGATTTATTTAATTCGTTAATGGAACTGCCGACTCGAATTTTGATTTTACTTATTAAGATTTAATTAACTGTATGAGTGAACTAATTTTTGCACTCTTTAAAAGTTCTATTCGTGCGGAAATTTCTTCATTCCTCCTATAAATTATTATCTATATTTTGTGAAATTTAGAAACATTTAGATGATAATAATTAGCCAACGGTGATAGTAATTTGATGATATAGATGATAAGAAACTTATATAGACAAATATCTAGATGAAGCAATTAATGTCTTATAAAGGTAATAGTAATGCCAATTATTACAAACAGCAATTACCAACCATTATCGAACATTCCATCTGAACTCTCTGAAGGAAGATTTGTGCTGCGCTACAAAATGAACCCTCTTGATGTTTATATTATTTGCACAAAACTTTTATTAATCTCTTTGAAATTTTTTTGAATAAAAATAAATAATGCAATGTTTAAAATGCAAAAATGACGAAATTAATTGTAAATGATTTTGCAAAAAAAAAACAATTTTAAGAATGATTGCAAACTAAGAGAACGCTTTTCTATTGCAATTTTGCACTTTGCAATTGTGAAACAATCACAATTTTCCACTCAAAATTGAATATAAAATGAATAAAAATACCCTCAACTATAGAAATATGCAAGAAGATTTTTCGGACTATGTATTATGTAGGAACAATTGAACTATAAGCTTAAACTTCAAGTGAAGAAACAATTTTTGAACGTAATCTGTAAAAACTTGATAAGTCACTAACGTGTTCATGAACTAGTTCAAGATGTTTTGGAAGCGTAAATCTGGAAAATCCGATATGTTCCAGGATACTGCAAGTTCTCTGAAAAAAAAAAAGAAAAGAAACAACGACGTAAACATCTTCGCTGTGCCAAATAAGGTGAAATGAATACCGATCCGGACGAAACGCTTGGCGGCGATTTCTTCGGACGGGGAGTGTCAAATTCTCTGTAACTGCGATGAAACAGTGAATTGTATCGCAAATAATGCTAATAAAATACTCTAAAATTATCATTGTTAGGAATAAATTTTATTACCAATTAAAAATAAATTCCCTAAAGAGAAAATAATTTCTTTTAATTAAGAATCGCGAAGATGAGTGTAGTAATTGAGTTCTCAGAAAAAAAAAACTTGATGAGCAACATTGAGAATAAATATCGCAAAAAGAAAAAAGTAATAAATGAAATAGCGATCGAATAGATGGGATATGGATATTGTGTTTTACCTTTTCGGAGGTGCTTTAAAGCGATCTCGCATTCGCATTTGAAACATCTCATCCTCCACTGTCTGCAATTATATATTGAATTAGATTCAGATGAATTCCTTTTCAGCATTGAAATAAATTTCCAATGATATACTCTATCAGCTAATCAGATCCTCGAGATTTTTGATAGCTTCACACCGATTATGTGATATGGACCTAGAAGGAAATTTAAAATTATCGCGAAATATTTATTAATAAACGCTTAAAATATTAAAGAAATTTCTCGAGCAATTCTCATCTTATTTGCGATTGAGATCGAT
The DNA here is from genome assembly GCA_022844705.1 of Toxascaris leonina. Lineage (NCBI taxonomy): Eukaryota > Metazoa > Nematoda > Chromadorea > Rhabditida > Ascarididae > Toxascaris > Toxascaris leonina. The sequence continues at coordinate 68,216 of JAARMF010000322.1, read as the reverse complement.
CCCCATATTTTGCAGCATTAAACTTATCAAGTGTAAAACTTCGAGTAGGTGAGAATTTATATGAAATAATTTGGTGATGTATTATCGTATTGTCTTTATTGACTTATGCAAGAGAAAGTTCGAGAAAAATTTAACTCATCTAAACTAGACGGCGAACGATGCCAGGCGACTTTCCAAATACGGAAAGGGAATATTGGATGGGGGAGGGGGAGGGGGAGGGGGGTAGAGGAGGAGGGAAGGGTATTAGGGAGATCCTCGAACTCATCTTTTTCTTCTACGGTGCTATCATTTCATCAACATTGCCGTTATTATTTTTGGATCAAATGAACTTCACTTCTGCAGGAATAATATGAATGAAATTCATCGCAAGGAGATCGTGGAAATGGAAATCGAACGGTGTGAAAACATTATATAATAGAACAGAGATAAGGAATTTCCCTGCAATAATATCGAGCTTCTACTCTTCAGCTATCATAAAGCCTCTAAATTGCTATGATCTTCTCATGTTAGCTACGACGATAATTGCAAAAACTACAATTTCCTTAAGCAATTAGAGTCACAAAGCGAAGCAACAAAAAATAAGGAAAGACATGAAAATGATATAAAATGAATCCAGAGAGCACTAACACTTGTTTCGTATTTATGCATATGAGACTTCTTCTTCTTAGGACGCATACAGAAGGTATGCTTCGGTGGTGAAGGTATTGGACGTCTCACAGGTCTAAAGACCGGTCCTCTTTCGACCCTTTTTGGCCTACGTCTCCGTATTTGCCTATGCCTACGCATCCGGAACACTTCCTCCTTGATAAATTGATAGAGTGAGAAACTCATTCGTCTCTTTCTGCTCTTCTCGGCAAGTCTCTCTCGTTCCTCTCTTTTTCGTGCACGTTCATTGCGTTTTCGTTTCTTTCTCACCGATTTTGTACCGGGTCGAGGAGGTTTTTGTGATGATTGGCTTGTCCCTTCTTCTTGGTCTTCATCACTCTTCGGATCGGTGTGACGATGGGTACCGCTATCGTGGAGATTTCCTGACGAATTCCCATCATGATGCCCTTGTGATTGCTCAACTTTGGATACCTTTTCATTGTCTGCTGTAATTCAAAAGCAAATTTCACAAGTGGAACACATCTCAAACTATTTTTAGGTGAAATTCAGGTTAATTCTAGGTTTTAACATCACCAGACTCTTCCCTTTATAAGCGAGATCACCTTGGGATGCATTATAATGCAGATTATTCATTCCACACCCCTTGAATACAGCGATTGTCCGCTCGGATGATTTTGGTCATTCATTGGAGTTTTGTTGATAAATTTGCAATAATTCAAAAAATATTCATCACTCAAGACATTGACAATCAATTCTGATAATGATTTGAATATTGTATTGTGAACATTTCAGCCTTACAGTGAATAAATATATAAAATTCTGCTTAAGTTGCTTAAAATTTTCAACATCACTAATAAAATTCTTTACTGAGTGCGTGGGGTTCTAAGAATGTATACGATAAAAGTGCGGATATTCGGAATAAATATATAATATCAATGAATGAAGATAATACTTGATGCTGGCTTATGTCGACGCTTCTTCGTGTGACCTCGATCACGTTTGCGCTGAAACGTAAAAAATGATTAAAAAGGATATATAGTTTTTTTCTCAATACTCCCTAAATATGCAAATATGCATAAAATCTAAGTACATAAATGCGGTAGAAATCAGTAACCGAAGCTTCATATATAAATGAAACGACGCTTTGCATTTTCACTCGCTTTATACTGAGTCTTTTCGACCAACACCTATTGATGCTTCTACCCATTAAATATTCGCTTACTTAAATTGTACGTTCGTGAATGTNTAAATATTCGCTTACTTAAATTGTACCTTTGTGAATGTTTTTTTTATTGATGCTCAAGCATTTCGTTATGTCCTTCTACATGGGAACACGAGAATAAATAAGAAACAAAAAGTTTTTCAGTGCACGATGTTGAGGATATAAATTTGCGGTCGTAATACTCATTGATTTATGATAGGATAAAAGTTCTCTTCAAATTTCTGATTTTTATTATCTTATAAAATAATAAATAAAGCAAAGTAGAGTGAAGAAAAATTAACACAAAGTCATATGAGGAGTGATTGGTTGTTAAAGTATAAACAATAAAAAAGAGAGAGAGGATTATCTGAAGCGAAAGTCATAAATATTGAAGTACCCACCGAAAATGAGGTGACGCCAACACAACATACGAGTATGGTGGAGCCCAGTAGAAACAAGTTAATGTATGCTGATATAGTTAAGAATACGTGTTGCCCATCGTGATCTGAAATGACCACCCAATTTACTCAACATGTTTTCAATCTATATGCGCAGAAGTTTGGTGCTGTAAGGTTTTTGAAGTTCGTTAAAGAGAATGCACGTAGATGGGTGAGAAACTATGACCACTCGCTTACCTGGCCAGTGGCCCACCACTGAACTATCATTGCTTTTCCGATGCTTCATTGCATTTCAAGGTGGTACTGCCGAGTCGTTTCAGATCTGATGACTACCAGATGTGAAGATGAATGTTTTAGATGCNTGCATTTCAAGGTGGTACTGCCGAGTAGTTTCAGATCTGATGACTACCAATTGTGAAGATGAATGTTTATATGTCTTTTAAGAAAGAAGTTTCTTATTGATCAAGGAAAATCCTGTCTATTCAAATATATATTGAGGACTCGACTTGTTGTAATACGGAACAATTGATCCCCTATCAAGAGGTTGGAAATAGGAAGGTCGAGAATTGTCGACAAGAATGACTGAGATAATAAAAAAGATGACTGCAGAAATTAGTCTTGGGATTTTTAACTTCCGTCCTTCTCTCTTTAAACAGTATTATTAGTGTTCACAAGAATTGTTACTGAAACTGAATCACAATATATGATGATCCGGTCCAATAAAGGGTGAAGTTAGATGACTGACATATAATTCGAAGGAATTGTAACTTATCAACAATGGTCATATCATCAAGAAACTAACTTATCACCAGCAAGGACAGCTGCTTCTCACTCATTACTGGAGTGAACGCTGCTGGTTGTTTTAAACATCAAGTGACTCACTCCTCATCTCAGATGGACACCGAAGCCAAATAAGGTTCATTCATATTGAAAGTCTAAGGTTGCTCAACAACCAATGATAGTCAACTCCAGTGTCATACGAAAGCAGTGAGCAGCACACCATTTTAATAATATTTAACTAAATGAAACGAGTTCAGTGCCGTTGGTATATCTACTACCCATCACTCAGCTGTTAACACCTCGGCCACCTTAAATCATTTCCTTCACCATTGTATCCTCGTAACCATCGTAACACATACATAAATCCACTTCAGCCATAATAGCAGCTTTAAAATGAAAAGCCGCTTGCGAACATTGGAGCCATAAACAATGATCACCTAACATTTCTATGAACATACGATGAAAATCATATGCAAAAGTATGAAAAGAATCTGCTTTAAAGAATGCTTGAAGAAGCTATGTAAGAAAGCATAATGATGCAACGTTCTCAATTTTTTTTTTTTAGTTGCGCTAAGTTGTTTGTTGCTTTCTGAGGCAATAAACGTAACGAAGAAAATATTAGCATAAAGCCCGTATGCAGTTTTAATCTTTTTTATCTACTCGTTGTGCACTTATTTGTTGTTTATTATGCCATTTCGATTGTTCGATATATAAAAGCATTTAAAACCTTTCCTTATAAACTACCTCATTAGAAGCAGTAAATGCGAGTGGTGTTTCTCACCACAAATCGTTAATGACAATGCGGTTGACACCGAATCAGGAGGATGACGAAAGAAATGTGCTGAAAGTTCCGACCGAAAACGAACTACCGGAAAATCGCCGAGAGGTGGATTATACGCATCAAAAATACGTACACCACACTTTGCATCCATCTCACCTTCTCAGCGACTGATGCTTATTTTAGGAACAACGGCCGAACATTCGGGACAACGACGCTCACTTCTCTTACAAACAGCACCAATGAAAAAGCACTCCGCTAAGTCTGCCCCCACCTGTCACTCAAGTAAAATTGGACCACCACATCTACAGAACATGCCGCTAGGTCCTAAGTCAGTGAACAATGCATCCATCACGAAGGAACGTCGTTTCATATCGCTTCGAGTTGTTTTGATCAGTCCATATCACTGCAGATCGATCACCATCTTTATTTTTGCTTCCTATATAAACTGATGATTTCATGTAATTAACAAAATCAACAATGTGAAATGTGACACTTTTATGAAACAACATTTATCGCGGCTTTTGCCCAAACAAAACAACGGGACATTTGTATCGATTCAACAATTCAGACGCTCTCCTGTACGGGTGGCTCGTAATCATCAGGTCTGTCCACCTTCTCTCCTTCGGCATTCGTGTACGAGCTCACGTCACCGTGCATCTCCATCAAACGACCAACCTCGAACTTCGGCTTCTTCAAGATCTTTACTTTGCGAATGTAAACATCCTGTAGCGGGTAGATGTAGGCACATGCCTTTTCGATGTCTTTGCCAATCGAATCCGGGATCAGCTTATTGCACACCTCACGCAAGTCGCTACCTTGCACCTGAAAACATCACTGTAAGTGTCAGAGTTCACTATTATAGTTTCAACTGCGTGCATACGATACAGATACTGTGAAACCAGGGGTAAAGCTAGAGCCATAACATCGCAGACTGCAGGTCCCCTTCGCACTGCCTCCAATACAAAAGCTCAGCTGGTGAGAATGAAGAAAAGAAGCAGCATAATCGAGGACTTCATTTCTTGGTCTCATTTGAGTGCATTTGTAAACCCCTTCCTGCCCGAGCTCCCTATACATTGTTGCCTATTCAAAGGCAGGTATAAATACTCCATTTCACTGGACAAAATCGACGACGGCTAACTAGGATCTCAATTTAAAGAAAAATGAAGTGTGAAGGCATTAACAGTGATGATGCTACCTATCGTTTCATTCCACCATCTGAAGGAACAACCTTTAATGACGGCCGACTAAGCAAATAAAAGTGAGGAAATAGAGGGGAGACTGATGAATGAACAGCATCTTCCATACTTTCGAGCTATCATATACATGCAACACATGCACTGACATTCAACGACTCAGAAGTGTCGTTCGCGGAAGTCACAAGATGTATGCTTCGATATCTTTTCCATGCAACGAAACGCTGCGATTCCTGTCGTCCC
>JAARMF010000322.1:17441-27631 GCA_022844705.1 Toxascaris leonina | reverse complement strand
GGCAACGCAATGCAAGATAGATCTTACTTTAATTGAAAGTCAACTGATTCCTCAAGAAAACATGCTCCCACCTAAGTGGAATGATATTCCCATTCGCTGATTACAGCAACTGATAAGAATTCGTTATAATACTCATAAATTGTAATTGAGGTCAAAAATAGTTAAATATTAGAAAGCAGTAAGGTTGATGTTTGTGCAATCAACTAGTGATTCGATGTGGAGGGGAATGGGATTTGAATGCTTGAATAAAGGATTATTGATGATGGAACTATTTGATGGCTATGCTCATTTTAAAGAATTCCACTGATGAATGCACACTTAAAAGTCTGAACAATGCAAATATGAGCAAATAAGCACGAAGAACTCACACTGATTACTGCGCGAAACGGCCCCACTTCGCTCACTGAAATATCAAACATTTGTCATTGCAGTTGGCCAATTACGCCCACTACAACCAACCCACACACTCAAGTGACTATATATCGGTCCGAGCGTTTACGTGATAGCTAAACTTTGTGATAGATGTTGCTCAAGTTCTATCAAGGTAGGTACTTAACAAATGTCCTATTATAGGTGAGGATTAAATTATGTGTACTCTATGAACTTCCACAAGAAGCTTTTATATCGGTTTGCTATGTTTATGTACGTACGCTTAGACGTTTTCATCGGGCTATTTGTTTAAAGAGTTGTGCGACTACACTGATAAAATCGGAATTTAGACCTTAGAGAAATAGACTCATTCCATGTTTTCTCTAATCAAGCATGTAGAAGAATTATGAACCTTAAGGACGAAATTCGATGTTTACCTTTTTGATAATCATAGCGAACATTTTCTTTTACATCTATTATTTTAAGATACCGTTGTGTGACAAGATTTGTGACGCTTCTAATCACATAAATTTGTGAACTCTCTTGTTAGCTTTCCGTTATTGAAGATAACCCATCGTTCCGAAAAATTTTAATAACCATTTGCTTTATGCTCGTCTGAGTTCCTAAGCAAATATACACAAGAGACTGGAATTCCTCGTAATGCACTTTTAAAATCTGTACTAGCAAAGTACATTATGGCGAGGTCCTTCTCTATGGATTTGCACAGTTCTAAAAGCATAACGTGAGGCATATTACTTAACCATAAAATGGTGGACCTCATAGAATGTCCACTCAGAAAAACGAATCTTATTGATAGATTTGTGCTAATGGTCAGTTCAGGTAAAGCTTGAATGCGTTTTTGTTTATGTTTGATTTATTGTTGATAATTTATCGAAGCGGTTGTTGTGACACTTTGAGAAAGATGTACATAACGAAAAAGCACAGCAAACATATGCTAACGCCCCTCGTCTATTTGCCTCTTGTTTGTTGGCTGATATTGAAGAAAGGCTCGCTAGAGGCAATATATAATCAACTGTTTTATTTATGACTGCATTCGTTTGCTAAGCAAAAAACAAATCGATGGAAATGTGTGTGGGATGTTTTCTTTTTTTCCCCTCAATCAAATTGTGCTAAGCAACGTTGGTTAATGCCGTTAGTGATTGATGAGGTAAGACTTTCAGGATCGAAACAGAGTGCCGCTCTGGATAAAATTGACTCTATGGATTGGGCAACAACAATGAACCTATTAATTAATCGATAAGAACATAAGACATTACAAATAATTTTGATAGTCAAATTCATCTGCAAATTAATTAATTAATAAATAGGTTTTCTATGATTTTCTAAAGAATAAAATTCAACGATATCGTGGTCTTTGCATTGGTCATCTGCAGCATTTCCATAACTGATTTAGATGAAGGAGAAAAATAAAATGCCCTCTCTGAATTTCATTTTAAAGTGCTTAATGACTAAATGCATTGACAGGCATTCACATTTGAAATACTAAAACACGTTTAATGAGACCTTTTTTCGATTATTAGGATTGGGGATTTATAGACGTAATTAGTGTGTAAAACACTTGCCCTCATAATAAGGCAATTAGTTGAAGAGATGAGAGCGAACCTCATGTTAGGTGGCAAAGACTCTCTCAGCGGTCGTCTCTCACTTTTACGAGTCCTGAAAATAAATGTAATCAAAATCCAATCATATTGTTCAACGAGACCATTTTTTGTTCTTTGAAGTGATTTCAATTAATATGGCAGCAATTTAGTCATTAATTTCAGTATTGTCAGCAGTTTGAAGACTTTGAATTATAGCACAGGCAATGTGAGCGATTGATCTTTTGGAGAAACACAACAGATATTAATTAATTACAACATTATTATTTATCAACATCCCACAATTGAATTCTTCAGCAGTTAAAGCACTCCTAATTTCAAAAAGGGCTTGTAGAGTGACGTGATCTTTGGTCTTGACAGTGATTTGATCCTCCTAAGCGACTGTATTTTTGATAAAGAGTGATCTTTGCTCACCCTTGTAGTCATACCTATAAAATATGTAGAAGACAATTCCTTCATTTTCTAGCTCACTCCAGCCTTCTGGAAAGAACAATTGTCCGAAAAAATAGAACCGCACTTGGCCAAGTTTGGGGTGGAGATTGGTGGGGGGGAGGGAGGAGCGAGGGGGAGGGGAGCGAGGAGAAAGGTGGAGTGAGAGTTCTGCAACATATTCCTAGAAAGTGGTCATTTATATATTTGGTTATGAGCTGCTTTGAACGTAGAATGTTCGTTGTTCAGGTGAAACTATCCGTCTACGATGTGAACATATGATATTGTGAACAGTGGATTTCATCAGGTTATCCATCAAGTTGTTCTTAAGCTAATTCTGCTCTCAAAGTGACAAGTATAAAAATATCAAAATCATCTTCCTGTTCTATTCACTTTCCGGTAATATTATAAAGATACTTACAATAGTAATGCCTCCATAATGATCTCAAAAATCGCTAAGCGCAATTGTACAAATGAGATTTGTTTAGCGTTTCAATCAGGTATCGAAGAAATCCTCCATTCCTTCCCCACGTTTTCTGTCCCCTTCCCCTCGCCCTTCATCTCCTTTCTTCATCCCATCCGCCCCCTTCACGAGCTATTAAAAAGGTTAGGCATAATCTGTGTGATGTTATTTGAGTATACATGAACAATAATCACATGACGAAAGAACCAGTTTAGAGACACATGTTGGCAATCTTCCATACATTTATTCTATTGCATTTGTAGATTGACTAATGGAAGGCAATCAAAACTCAACAACATATCTTCGAGTAAATAGGTACCACAGCGCAAGTTCAACTGGTGCAAAAATATGCAAACTTGTTCAATTTTAATTTGAATACTAAAATATACCAATATTTGAATTACTGAGTTTACTTATATAGTACTAAATCTTTAGAAAAATTACAGCGGTTAAGTAAATTAATTTATTAATTATTCGTAAAGGCGGTAAATTTATAGATTATCAAACAGATAGGTAAACAATGAATGAATAAATAAATCAGTGATATAAATGTATAAATAATATGCTTCGATGAATTATATATAATATATTCTCAATAAGAAAACTCCGGAAATTTGCAACTGTCTATTGATTTTCTCTGCAGTTGCCCTTTCAAGACGTCCCTCAAAGTAAGAGAGAAAGAATGAATAGCAACACTTAAAAAATTCAAGACAATTTTCAACGAAATTCACTTCAGACTTATTGAATTTCCTCCGAAATTTTTCATCAAAAATTGACCGAAACAAATCTCAGTGAGCTAATCAGAATCGCAAAAAAAGTCTTTTGATATATGGTGAAGCTCCTTTGTATTAAATAAATAAATAAATAAATTGATGCGAATAAATAAACAAATAGACAAACAAATAAATAAACAAATAAGCAAATAAACAAATAATTGTCAAGTAAGTGTATCCAGATTGCATTGAACGAAAATCTGACGCATCTTGGGATTCTCAAACTTTTTCTGGTTGCGGTTATTATTCACTATTATTTCTGTCATTATTATTGCTGTTCTTTCATTTCGCTATCTTCAGTGATATAATGCACATATTTGATGCCCATCATATTGGCTGTTGCTCATGAGTGTGACTTCATAGCAAACACAGCTATCGATAGCGCTACTGCTACTATTACTGCTCATATTTAACGACTAGATGGTTTCCCAAATATTTTTCCGGAGCAATTTTCTTTGAGATATAAGAACTCTAAGGAAACTGTAAGGAAATAAGAGATAAATGGGAAATGAGCAGAAGAAGAAAATTTCTCGAGTAATGTGACAATCACTTACGAATCGATAGCGGTTGTACGAGCTGATCGAGGTGGCAATGTTTTCGGTACTGCAGTCGGCGTTGGTGGTTTCGTTTTTTGTGGCTCCTTTTTCATCTGAATCTCATAATGTATAATTTATGAATATCAAGTGCAACAACTTTCAACAAAAATATACTCTCAGTCTATTCCATTATCACTGATATTAATGTAACTACTGCCATGATTTTATCAGTAATAGTGTTATACGCCAACGAACTGATAATGTGTGGGGAGAAATTTTAAATAGGAGTGAGGTTTGCGAAAAAATTTTGTTTTTTGTAAGAACACCTCAGGGAAATTCCCATACTCCCAGGGACATCTATAATTCACATAAAACTCCGGTGATCACTTAAAGACTTTTCATTTATCGATGTTTATCTGCCTTAACACATAAGCTTCAAGGAAATTTTTGTGCATACAGCCACATTCAAAATTTAAGCACTAAAATCACCTGATGTGTCACCGGTGATCCTTTTGAGACCTGTGCGGTCTGTTTTGACGGTACCGGCGGTCCCACAGTTGCAACTGTATTTTTTACTGCTCGAACTTGTTGCGGTGTTGTCACGCTTTTAGGTGGCGTAGACTTTGGAGAAGTTACGTTTGCAGGTGGTGATGGTGACTTCGTTTCTGTCGAAATTTCAGCTGCAGTTTGCTCTGGCGGTGTATGCTCAGCGGATGGCGAAACTACAGCAGCTGGTTCAAGAGCTGGAACGATCGTATCGGAAGGAGTTGATTCTTTCTTAACTTCCGGCTCGGTAGCAACCACTTTCACAGTGTCATCTGCATTTTGCACTTGTGTTGTTTCTGTTGGGATATTGTCGGATTCAGGCATAATAATTGATGCCTCCTCCACATCATTGATGGTATTCTGTTCAATATCCATTGGTGGTGGTTCAATTATTTTTGAAATGTTCACGTCCGTTGACGTTTTGTCATCAGTGAATCCATCATTCACATAGGAATCATCGACGAGCCTTCCATTTAATGTTTCATGCTCCGTTGCTTCGTTGATTTCGGCATTTGCCGATTGTTGAAAGGGAATATCGGTGGATTGATCGTTGAACGAATTCGGATAGGGAACATCGTTCGCTTGATGATCGAAAGGTTTCTGAAGCGGTTCGACATGCACAAGCAGGTTGTTAGCATCTTGCGATGCGGTCTCCATCACTGCTTCGCTCTCAGCAATGAGTGTCGAATGGTTGTCTGCAAATATAAAAACATCTTTAAAGGCTCTGCAATAAATGTGTCTTTTTATCAACGTTTGCTGGTCTCAGTGGGAGTGAAGTTCAATAAAAAAAAAAGAATAATCACACAGTGCTATCAGTTTTTTTCGTCAATTGTTGTCGTGCTTGAAGGGCAATGAATGAAATGCGAAATGCCTTATTTATCAAAAAAGTGTGTAATATGAAATTGTTGACGAATATGACTGATGCTGAAGAAAGACATCAAGGGCAATGTGGTCGCACCTTCCTCGATTACTTTCAGTTCGTTCAAAATATGGCTTACAGTCAGTTCAAATATTGCGTTCAATTTGAAAACTCCATTGAATCAATAATACGAACACAAATATTGACCGTTAAAATAACTTTGTTGACAAGGAGTGATTTCAATTATATCATGATCAAACGACTTTTTGATGACGTCATTCGCAACCTGAATTGGGAGGGGGGGGATTGAAAGTGATGGAAAGTTTTGAGTGGTCGTTAGACATCGTCAATGAAAGAAATGATGATAACGGTTGCAAAGAGCCGATACCGCTGAAAGATTTAAGGGTCATTTATAAGCGTAAGGATAGTGCTCCATGCTGGCGTTCGTCTTAGACATATATCAAATGAGTGGGCAATTCAAGAGCGAAAATGCGGCGACTATGAGTTCAAATTACGTTCCTCGCGACGACTTCAATAAGCGCATTCAAAGTGCAGCTATTTCCTGTTGCGCAAAATTACGGCTTTTTCTTCTGAAACGTCTCCAATCACCTTTTGGGAGTCATCCTTCCCATTCTTCCCCCAAAATCCCTAAAAATTCTTGTGGAGAATCATATTTCTAATGGATGTGTTTAAACCAAATGTGAGTTGTTGGAAAATCTTTTTCATCAACTGAATAATTCAACGAGAAGCCTTTCTGGAAGCTGCCAGAAGTTTAAAAGATCATTCGTTCGTTGATACCTTTATTCAGATGTGATCTGATTTTTTTGTACCAAATGTGATTTGTTTGAATGCTCTGTTATATTAAGGATAACTGAGCAACTTGTGAGGAAAGATTTTATCTCCAGTTGGAGAAATGAAAAAAGTGAAATTTAAGCAAAGCGATCAACGATGCAATTGTGAAAATAGCCTCAGGTGAGGTCGTTGAGAAGGATGATAAAATGATAAGCGATAAAAACTGATTTAAAAGAATGATAAACATCTATATAAGATCCTATGTGTTTCAAATCAAATGACGCGAAACGGCATCAATGTGAATGAATCAAAATAAATAAACGATTAGAATTCCGATATGAATAAACATAAATGAGTAAAAATTAAAATACCAGTATGATTGAGTGTAAATAAATGTTTGAAATAAACTCAAATAAGATATCTTAAGAAAGTGTAGAAATATAATCCTCTGAATGAATTCATTGAGGGCAGGGAAGGGAAGGTAGTTACTATGAAGCATAAGCTATAATGACACCTAACCATGTTGCAATGCAAAGTAGAATCTCATATTTTCCAGTTATTCAACCATCCATACTCAGCACTCAACACTGCAATCGATGGGAATGAAGACGTCAATTCTATGGAAATTCGACTCGTATACGAATGCTAGCGACTTGATTAGAACAACGCCGCAGGAAATGAACACATCATAGTGACATACTATATTCATTGATGCATTCACTCATACATGGATGATTAATTACTCTTGCATTGTACACCACTCATTGGACTAAGTGCAACAAAAAAACAACACACCTATGCATTTATGTGACAGCAGAAAAAAACGACAAAAAAAAACGGTATATGCCACTCATTGTCAACCTAAAAGATATATCTGTGTAAAATTCAAAAGATCCCTGAAAAATTTCATCAGAAGTATGGAGCAAAAAAAAGCACTTTAAACGTGTGAATGAGTGGAAATATGATCATCTACACAGAGGTGTTGGGAGGTGGGCGGTTGTCATTTTAAGGGAATCACAAATAAGCTAAAATGACACCGAGTGGGGGGGGGGGAGAGGGGAGGGGAGGGGGAGAGGGAGGAGGGGAGGGATATCTTCAGAACTTACTGTGATCCTCTCGAGAGATGTTAAATAAATTCCTTATCCTTATAAGTTCCTATATAGTACCTCTAACTGAGATTAATATCTAATCACAGCACTTATAACTACATGTCATTTGGGGTTAATTCATTGACTTAAATAAACTCATTCACTTATATATTTTTACTGCAATGAAAATTGTAAAACAGCAATTATAAATCTCCTGTTATACAGCAATTTATATAACACTGCCATAATTTGCAGTAATTCAGCATGTAGAAAAAAGTGTATTTCCCTATGAAACAAGTGGATAATCGTGTCAAATGGATAGCAAATACGATATGCGCTTTTTGTGTTTCGCTTATCAGACCGACCGGTTTCACGAAACGTCAACGAATAATGAAACACGCAGAACGATACATTAATATTTTTGCCGATTCGAATGCTCTAACAAATCTCCTACAATGGATTCCGTCCTTCCTAACCCAACAAACGTCAAATAAGAAGCCAACTGATGCGAAAGGTGAGCGAAATTTTCGGTATCTTGCAATGTCTACAGTTCCATTCGAAGTTGAACGTCATCGCAGGAGGTCATCCAAGATTGACCTCATTTGCATCAAATTTCATTAATTGAGCATTATTGGCTCTCGAAGTGAGGTCATATGACAGACAAGCAGGCGTACAAACAAACACAGAGGATGTTGTAAAGTGCACTTTTGGGAAAAATTCTTAAAAGTGCAATGAAAGATAAAATTTGTTGGAGAAGCAGAGCTCTTCATTTGCAAATATCAGGGACTATTTCATCTATAGAGGATTCGTGAAGGAAATGAAAGGAAACGTCTAATGAGGTGAGGAACTTATAAGGTAATGATTATAGAAATGAAATTAAGGGAAGAGCGGTTTTATTTGCAACAAAAATTATTCGAGAATGAATGCGACATAAAAGAGTCGACATAAAATATCGAAGTCGGTGAATAATGTGCCACATACGTCTAAGTAATATATTACATGTAAAGATGTGCTCGTGATTCATAAAAGTTTGCACAAATTCATCTGCATCTACTCTGCTATTGTGAATGCAATTCAAATGAAGGAACGAAGTGTTTGTGGTTGCAAATAAGGTTCTTAGAGGGATTATAGCTTATGTAATTCAGTGAAAGAGACTGGAAAGGACTATTTGAGTTGAGTGTTTAATTTAATTCCTTTTCATTTCAATTAGAAACGTTTACATTACAAAATCAGTAAATGAGACATCAATTCCATTCAAAACTCCGCTGCTATTTTCATAGGCAATGAGAAGCCGCAAGCCGACACACAATAAACGCGGTAAAAATCAAACGCCAATGAGATGGGAAACAGTACGGAAGAGAGAGGTAAAGAAAGAGGGGGAGGGGAAGCCAAGGATTCGATGACGACCGACATAGCAAACTGTTTTTGTGTGCTCTTGATGGGTTGTGTTGTCAGTGTCGTCGTTTTGGATGGCGAATAGTTGAAGGAATCGATGACGAGAAGAACGGGAGAAGGGGGGCGGTGCTTGGGAAGCCAGACCCACTTTCGATCCACGTGCATTAGTCCTCATGTGCATCGCTCTAACAGCCTAGCAAGTGAGGCACACGCTTCACAACCCTGTAACCCCACAATACACAACGGCCAAGGCAGTTAGCCACCAGCCAGCTGACTGCCTCATGCGGTTCTTCACACATCGATCGCACTTCGCTCCACCTTTACATTAATTCGTAGGATTGAATTACAACAACTGACACAAACAGAAAGATGCAATAGGGCACCGAAGTATAGTGTTTTCACTTATAAGCAAATTCGAACGAAATTACATGTCCGATAAAAAACTTAACATGACGCCTAATCAACATTTTTTCATTGATTTTTTAATTGAAATTTCTCCATATTTCAGGTTTTATTACTGCTAATGCATACCTCACTAGGTCAGCATCTAATATGTGGGGTTCCACAAAGCTGTGTGTCTACAGTAGAGAAGTAAAGACTGTATCGCAGAAATACATAGTCCATTGCTGATAAATCTTTCAGCACAAGGTGGAATAAACGTGATAACGGTATCTATCCGAAAAAGTAGAGGTTCAAAAGACACACCATTGAAAGGAGCGTTTTCCTCGATGCCTCGTTTTAACCCTGCCAATTCGCTATCATCAAGCGTGCTTTGTTCCTCAGCTTGAGTCTCGTCGGTTAGTTCAGAGCGTACAGAGCGATCGGCATCTGCCTCATCTGAATCATTCTCTTGATGGGTTTCTTCGTATTCCTCAAGCTCTGACTCAACGTCGTTTTTATTCTCGATGTCATTCTCATTTTGTTCCTCATCGACTTCAACCGCATTAAACGTCTCTTTTTCCTGTTGTATCTCTTCATGTCCTTCTTTCTTCTGGATTTCATCAGTGTTTTCTTGAAAAATATTCGTGTCATGGCCTTCATCCTCTAAATCATCGAGCTTTTCTTCAGGATCTTCTTTCATTTCGACGCGTTCGCGTGCCGATTCACTTTTCTTTCTTAACCGCTCATTTTGCTCGTATGACGTCGGTGTTTTTGCCTGTAAAAGCCTGTAAAAGTGAATATAATTTATAAAACTCTATCGCTGGATTTGATGGCTCAGAAATTTGTCTAGTAGTTGGTGAATTCCGTAAGGCAATTCTATGCGTTTATTTATTCAGACCTAATTTTCATCCTTTCATCTCAGCAACACCTTTACATATAT
>JAARMF010000322.1:5161-16214 GCA_022844705.1 Toxascaris leonina | reverse complement strand
ATATATATATATATATATATCCAAGTCGTCATCACTAATCTTTTCTGATTAGAAAAAGACTGAATATTCGAGGATTCTGAAGCAAGCGTTCAATGCAAATTAACTTTGAAAATAGAACGATTATTAGTCATCTGATGAGGAAATATACTGCCCCAATTCAGAAGCAATTCTATATATTGCTAACGTCGGAGAACAAAGCAATTGTATACGCATCGTGACCGCCAAATGAGCATCGCCCGCATGCTGATATGCCACCTGCATTCATCTGCATGCGTTGCTAAGTCGACTCGAATGTTTTGTGTGGAGCGCACAAATCGGATTGAAACACTCAACAATCATGTTCACTGTTTTACCCATTCAACGAAAAACCCAACACCTTTAAACTCATGACCACCTCCTTCCTTCCGNNNCCCCCCCCCCCCCCCCCCCCTATTAACACCTTCCGCTCTGTCCATTCATTCTTCTCTCTTCCTATGTCTGCTTTCTTCAATGACGAGAACCTGCAAACAACTCTCAAACTCTTTTCACTTCGAAGATGAAATACCCGAAGTGTGCCTCCTCTCTGTAATATATCAAGCGCAACAGCAAATGGGTGGGGCGCGAAGAAAGCAGCGACTCGTAACTAAACGAGAAAATTCTGTGTGTATTCGACTGCCGCTTCGCCGGATTTTGGCGAGAATACGAGACGACCATCAGCTATTATAGGCCCATTCTAAGCATCCGACTTGATGGACTGATTTTAGGCAATTGATGTCTGCTTACGATTAATCTTCGAACAAAAAAAAGCGATATAAGGGGAATTTCTCATTGAAATTAGATCCGCTAACATATCACCGTTTGTTTTGTTTGCTCTTACCCCTTTCTTCCAGAAAAATTTGAGAGCAAATTTGGCTCATAGAAATGTTGTGCTTAAGAATAAATTCCAAACACTTCGGGAATTTTGCGACTAGGAAAAAGCTTCACAGTAATCGAGACATTAAGGGTTGATAGATGATTTTAAGATCCTGGGAGACTCTGGAAGAAGAAATTCGGGCAGAAGTGGTTTCGAAGCAAAATAATCCGTGAGTAATAGAGATAATAACAAGTCGATTAACGAGGTGAGAAAAATATTCTTAGAAAGGACACTCTGAAATTGCAGACTGCTCATATACACTCTATGAGCAAATTTCGAGCATTTCACAGGGAAATGGAGAGAGAGGAAGGGGGAAGGGGAGAGAAGAAGTCTGTGGTACACTCTTCGGCTGAATTCAAATATTTTGCGTCGTGTGAAGATCGTCGATGATGCATTCGAGATGACCATTCTATTCTGTAATTTCATTCATCGACGACATCGCCGATTTAGCGCCCACTAAATGATATACAATAAGCGTGTTTTACGACCAATTCAGCGTTTGCATCATTCCATCAACCACTCTCCAAATCAATACACAACTATGGTTATTAAATATAATGCTGTACTGGCATCAAAAATTTTTCAATTCCATCGAATCTCTTCATCAAGTTGCAATGAAGATGCATGAGGAGAAAAGAAGAGAGAGGAGAGGGATTTCAGAAAATAAAAATTTCCGCTCTAAAACGATTTTAAAATGTATGGAAAAAATCGCTAAACTTCAAAGGATAGTAGCCTTTTTTCTATTTCGCCTAAAAAAATTCGTTTTCTTCTCCCAAAAAGCGATCGCCGGCTTATTTTTGATTTTATTTTGCATTAAAACTTCTTGAACAAATACAAGAGATGGGTCTAACTCGTGCATTTCGCCAACTCATTGTTTCTTACCTATCCCATATCTTACCCCACTAAATTCACTTGTTTAATATTGGTTACATTATCAGTTGTTCAATTCGTAAAGATAAGAACATTACTTTAAATGATAATTTTGTTAAGTGATTAGATGTTTCATTAGAGAAATTTCTTGAAACTCAGCTAGCGATAAGTCTCTAATGCCAGAATTTTTAAAATTACGACAACTGAATTTTCGAATTAATGAAAATTGTTTGTTTCAGATCAAAAATGTGTGGGCATCTAAAATAAACACTCTGATAACGAGATCGTTGCACGCATAATTCAGTTGATTGCCTTTCGATGACGTCATAAAATGGATGTGAAATAGATCATTGTTTATAGAGGGCGATTGAAATTTCAAATTAACAACCAATAAAGCATCGATGACGATGATATGCTGGAAAATTGTGGGTTCTGAAACGAATGGATGGCGTGAGATGCGAACCATCTTTCTCGATATTGTTCCCTCTAATTTTTTGTCATCATCCCCCCACCTTGAGAAATCGTTTCCTATGAAGCAACGATTCCATAAAAAACACGGATATAGGAGTATATATTCCTGTAATTATATTTATATTCATATTTGTATTTGCGTTTATTTTATATTTATATTTATATTTATATTTATATTTATATTTATATTTATACTTACATTTGTACTTATATTCATATTTATACTTGTACTTGCACTTATATATGTACTTATATTCACATTTTTTATTTATTGATATTCGTAATCGTGTTTAAATTTCAATTTATATTGGTATTTATGTTTGCATTCATATTCGTATTTATAGTTCAGAGACAGCATTCCAATTAAATGTCGACATTTTCATCTTTATATTCTCAGCGACAGCACTACTGAAAGATATTTTCGATTAACTATTGAAGTCGGAACGTAAAGACATACGAAATTTGAATCATTTTATCAGATGCATTATAAAAGATTTGCTGCAATAAACTAATAATAATTAACTAAAGAGATGATTGCATTAAATAATTTTGCAATTCAACAATGCAATGAACAAAGAATATTGCAATGTTAATCGCAATAATAACTTTAATGCGAAATAATGATTTAATAAAAAATAACAGATATAAACATAAACTAACTGAGCATTTTTCACTATGATCGTTGTTATGTTTATTCATTATACCACGTCGAAAGTGAATGCTGCCAAATAACCTAAAATAAACAACGTTCATTTATGCAAAATAAGAATAATCTGCGCAAACACACAACAGCGTAGTCAAGTAACTGCTTAACTAAGAAGCTGTGTGACAAAAGCGCCCAGGACAAAAGCGCCGTTATGTTTTTGTAAACCATTTTTGCTCAGGTTTATTTTTATTCGAGTGAAACTTGCTGTATTTGAGAATTCAATCAAATGAATCTCGAATCATTATGAAAGAATTTGACGAGACAAGAGAAAAAATTGCTTAATCGTGGCAAAAGGAATCGAATTTTTGCGACTTCGATTTCAGAAAAATTTTGCTGAATAAGGATTTAAGTATTAATTGATGGTAATTTAATAAATTGTCAGTCAGCAATTTTTTCTTCCGCACTAATCGACTGTCGCCTTCGATTTGAGCAGCAAACAGACCCTCTAGTTAATTGTTCTCTCGAAAAGCGATATTATTTCAGTAGAAATTTGAAATGAATGAATTACATTTAATCTTTCACTGCTTTTCAACATTTAATTCATCAATTTAATTCCCATGCTAAAGGATCAACAATTCAGTACTTTAATTCCAATTCCATTTCGATGCGTCTTCTAGAATCTATATTAGCTAACACCACTACTCTCCGCAGTTATCAGATATTCTCTGTGTAATTTGACACATTCAAAGCAGATGATAGACACCATTAACTTGTGTGGGGCATCACTTCTAGGACCACAATTTAGGGTATTGTATTTCTTGGCTTGCATCCAATCATTTAGAACGTTTTTGGCACATCTCCAACGAGTTCATTAATATCTGCACTCATCCGGGTAGGCCAATGAGTTAATCACATGCGATTCTTCAGTTGATGGCCACTTGAGTGTTAATGAAGCAAAACTGATGTGCCTATGCCACTCAGTTTAGTGTTATATAACTCAATTTTAGTATGACAGCAATTAGCAAAAAATGCTACACATCCTTCCCCTTATATATTTCTTTGCACACATTTATTACTTTAAAGCGATCTGCTTTATCATATTCTAAAATGAACATTTTACTACTAATAACATTGCTACCACTAAGTGCCTAAATGATTAAGAAAAATGTGCTTTGAAGATGAGGCCGGAGGGGGGGAAGGGGCAGGATTCTGGAATTCACGGTGGAAAGAACCATGATGAAAGTCTTGTCAGTATAAGAGGATGATGTCTCATGGCAGTGATGGAAAATTCTGAGAGTTGTGCATCGTTTATCTCATTGGAAAATCTTCCACTAAGCAAGAATATCGCGGCATTAACACCTCTTGAATCCTTTTTAATTCCTAGAAATCCATTCCATACTCAGGAATCCGTTCATTGTATTGCTGATGAGAAAACTTCTCCGAAAGAAAATTAAACAAACCGAAGTCATTATGAAACAAATGGAAAAACTTGCGAAAGTAGCTAGCGTTAAATTTGTTTCTTTGCATTTCCATTCTATACATTAACTTGTTCACTATAATCTTTCGCAGAAAAAAAAATACACAAATAATGCGTTTATATTCAACGACGACTAAACTATGTCATCATTTCCCATTCGAGCGCTTTGAAATACACGCGAGTCTCGTGCAAAATTAGTGGAAATTATCTGAAGCCTTTAATTGACAATTAATTTTATTACAGTCGACAAATCGACTTGATTATTTGTATAGGATATTATCCTGAAGTAAAACATCAAGACATCATCCTAAGGTGTACAATGTACTCGTCAAATTGCATAATTTCATCTCGAATTCTTGCAGAATTTGAATTTCAGTGCATCGATCAACAGACACACCACTTAAATGACTCAAATGCATGCGAACACGATATTCCCACTACATAAATTTGCAAGGCGAATAATATCAAATGAATTATGAGCGAAATTGAGTCAATAAATTACCGTTAATCACATATAATTCCTTCAGCATTCACAGAGAAAAAATTCCGACAAAGACCGAAACATGTGCGAAAATGAATTGACATTAAACAAACAAATGGATCCATTGAAATATGTCAGATTTGGCTCTACTTGTACACGTGGATCGAAAACAACGGCACTACTGTATGGATGATTACTTCATCTTCCTCCCTCCCCCCCTCCTCCTCACTCCTTACTCTCCTTTCTTTCTCATCCTCTCCATTACTGCCGCGATCATTATTGTATTTATCATCTCACCTATTTCTAAACGAAATTACTTGAAAATTGCAATAGTGATGTGCACGAGTGATTATTTCTTTAGTCCAAATATTTCTGCCAACAAAGAATCTAAAATGCAGAGGAGGAGATTGCTGTGTTTCAAGGACGTCAGAAACCAATATCAATGGATTCATCAGGTGATGTGAGTGCACAAAGGGGTTGAAGTATGGAAATTCATTCTCTATTATAACGAAAGTTTTTTGGTTGTCCTTGCACTTTTTGAAAGGATTCGATACTGAAAGGGATCACACACACACAACTTTGATGGCATAAAGATTTTCAATTTCTAGAGATTGATGGCAATAGAGGAATATACGATAACTTTGTGCAATTTCCGCTTATTGCTCANATTTCTGCTTATTGCTCAGTAAATATGGGATCATCTGTAACATCCATGATAATTAATAATATTCAGAATCTAGTAATTTATGAAGTTTCTTGATTGTTGATGAATAATCCAAATATTCGGTCAAAACCGAAATGTTTTGAGGATAAATAGTTGTGAATTTCGGGAATGAATGTCTTCGGATCATCACTTTCAGAGATTTTCAAGAAGCATTCTCGTGTAGCATTTATAAAAGATGGACAATTTAATTTGCCGAATTCAATTTTAATTTCCAAAGCGATTTTAGTTTCTATTCGTCTATTGAACACATTGCTGGAAGCGGCATTGAATCGGAATAATGAAAACAATCAATATTACTCAATGACTCGAACACATATTGATTCGATAACCCCTAAGAATGCTCAAATTCAAGTGGAATCTAACTCAATGACAGCTTTCTATTGACCCTACATATCTTAGCGAATTCGATGGATTGGACAAAGGACATTGAGAATTTAAGCGATATTCAGCGCTCTAGCCTGCATAAGAAAGGAACAATCATCGGTTTTTATATGTTGGGACGGGATTTAGAGCTATAGATTGAATTTGTTGAATGAGTCGAGCAATGAAGGTCATCACTCACACAAAAATTCTTATTAATTGCTTTTGATTGAAGGGCCTTTTTGTTAATGGACCGGAAGCGCATTTTCAATCATCGGACAAATACAGAAAATTCATCGCGATGATCCGATTTCATGCAAAATATATAAGAAGAACGCATTTGAAAATAACAAAGCTGAATTGCTCGTGTCCATAAAGCACAATTCACCCCACTCTCCTCCTCTCTCTTCCTTACCTCTCTCAACCATTATCCTTTGGACCACTTTGAAATATTACGATTAATTGTGCAATACTGTAGGAGGTGAAATCTTGGTGTGAAATACATCTTAATTGCTGAGTAATTTCCTATGCAAAAATATATTCGCTCTCCGAGGCCCAAAATTCTCAGGTAATCCAATCATGAAGATTTCATCGTCCTTTATAGGATCCTTAATATCCGACTTTTGAACATTAGATCGCCGAAAGAAATGCTCACACTTTTTGCTTTACAGTTAAGAGTTACTTGAAGCTGAAAGCTATTGATTAGAAACTTTATCACAAGCCCCCGAAAATTATCACAGCTGAGGTTTTCACGAAGCTTCGAATTGATTGCCCTTCGTTGAAGCCGAACCTTACATGAAAGTAGTGAGCAATGAGTAAGACATCTAAGCGGAAGCGTACGCTGCCCTTCCGGGTGGAAGAACAGGGATGGTCAACTGACTTTAAATCGAGCAAGAAATGACGTCATGGATCTTAGGTGGTAAAACACCTATAGGTAAAATATTTCTGATTGGATCCTCAGGAAGTAAAAGTTTTTTGCAATTTCNAGGTAAAGCACTTTTGATTGGATCCACCGAAAGTGAAAGCTTTTTGCCATTTACTAACTCAATTCATTGTTCTTTGCTTAATTTTCATTTAATTTCTTATAGAAGTTCATTAAGCGAGCGTCAATCTGGTTATAATCATTTAGAGTAAATTTTTCAGTGAGGAGAGGTTCATTATTTGCTACAAATTATTTAACCTGCGATCGTGAATGAGTCTGAGAAGGGAACGTTGTTCTACTTTTTTACTTGTAATTTTGTAGGAAAAAGAAAAAATACTGGAGAGCTCGATCTCTCGAAAGCAACTATTGTTTATGAGGACTCGAACTTCAATCTCTCGTTGAAAATGCTAAAGAAAGCACAGACTAAGCATGAGTTGCTTCTCCGAACTACTGGAGACTTCCAGTGCTTCATCTATGCATACTCAAACATTCATGACGGTGCGGATGTTTTATCGCTATGGGTTCGTGCACAATGTTAGCTTGTCGTTAAGTATCGTTGGAGTATTTTGAAAAAGTGGGTCTATGCTTCACAAAATGAGATAGAGGCAAAGATAGAAAAGGATAGAGAAAGAAGGAGGGCGAGAGAGATCTCACAGTCATCTTCAATGCATTTTTGAGCGATTCCAAATGCAGACATTTTCGTTCATTTTTGTTTTCATATTAATGGAGAAAACATACACAGCAAGCAAGCATCATGGTAATTGCTGGTTGCATAGCGCTCCTTCATTGCTTCTTTCACTCACTCTCTCTCTCTCTCAATTCATCCCCTCAGAGACATATCAATGCATTATATTCAAATAATAAAATTGTTTTCGGTTGATTTAATTTAGGGAAATAATTTCATGAGAGACAATAAGGAAAAGATAAAAATTAGCAATTTTGATCTTGTTTAATTGAGGCAAATGGCAAATATTGTTTCGATTTGCAGTTTGCAGGAAAGGACAATATCACCTTTCATATACATCTTTAATTAATGTATTACAAATTGAGGTGCTGATGCTTTCGCCTCACCTGATAGTTGTGTTTGTGTGTACAGGAGGGCGATAGTGGATGTAGAGGACATGGTTGACTCATTAGCGACTTATGGGGGTGAGATTGGTTGACTAACTGGTTAACTCTAAAGAAAGAGATACTGAGAAAACGTTTAAGATTTTCTTAATAGCAATAGTGAAGTCTTTATTCAAGAATGCACAAAAAAAAACCACCAACACAATAGAAAGAAAGGAATTTAGCGAGGAAATAATATATACAACTTTCCATAATCAATGTTCCGAATATAGCGAATTTAAATTGCAAAATAATGAAAATATATAAATGAAAATGAATTATTTATTGAAATAAGTAACATTTGACTCCAAAAAAGTGAACGGCAAATAAAGTGAAATCGAAGACGCGTCATAAAAACGGAAAAAGTTTTCCACATTGACGACTGTTTGCGATAGAAGATTTCATAATGGAACGAATTTGACGTGAAAGCTGTTAAGTACGTTCTTCAATATACAATTGTTGGTGAGCATTTGAAGGTGAATTCTAAACGAAGGCAAAAACACTCTCAAGAGTGAACAAATGTCAACATCGCTTCGAAATGAATTTCGTAAAAAATATTCCACTGACACTTTTATAAGATACATATTTGATATTCTTTATATATTAAATCAAATCGTTATTTTAATACATCGTTATAAAATTATTTATTATATTTGTTATTGGATCATTTTAAATTGTTCAAAGATTTCAAACAAATTTGCAGCCGTATAAGAAATAAGTGGGATATTTTTGGGATATTTATATGGATAATTACGTCAAATAAAACGTTTACAATTGAAGAAGCAAGATGGGATGGTGAGCGCGATAGCAAAACCGCATATCGTAGCAATTTCTTCATCGCTTGGCGTGCTTTCCTTCTTTCATGAAGCGTCATTAGCATATATAATTCAACGTTGTTTTTTTTTCAATAGTGCTAGATGTCGTTGTAGGATTCGATTATGGCATGAGGCAGCTGAAACGTCAATTAGAGTCATATGCCTCGATTGAGGTATATCCGATAGTCGTCGACAATAACGGCATTGACTGCCGGAAAAAAAGCCCCCCATTATGCTCCATATAACGAGATGAATCCCTTCGTTTATTGATTGATTGAGTTGCAATCATTGATCGCAAGTGATCGAATCAACATCCACATTTCCGTTTACTTTGTAAAATTCATTTATTATTTGGAATTTTAATAAATTATTCGAAGATATGCGAAAGGAATTTCTATGAATTGATCGCATAAAAATGACGCAATGGATGAGAAATATTGCGGCCGAATGGATTTCAATGATGACGAAATATTGATTTTACTTTCAAGTTGAGTGAACCTTACTGCACTTATGATAGATATTCGTCTCCATAACCAACGATGCTCGTTGTCAATCGCTATTCGGCGTTTCGTTTTTTTGACTCCGAATAGAGCTCGAAAATCCGAATGTGCTCTGCTGATGCTTCTTTTAATGTGTCGCATATTTGTCCGTATATTAAACTCGACATAAATAATGTTTTAATTAATATGGAAATAACTATCAACATTCCCTACTTAATTCGGTATTAGTTATGATATTATATCGGTATAACAATAAATTTGATAAAGCCGCCAATTAGACAGTTATTTTAATTACGCATNAATGTGCTCTGCTGATGCTTCTTTTATTGTATCGCATATTTGTCTATATATTAAACTCGACATAAATAATGTTTTAATTAATATGGAAATAACTATCAACATTCCCTACTTAATTCGGTATTAGTTATGATATTATATCGGTATAACAATAAATTTGATAAAGCCGCCAATTAGACAGTTATTTTAATTACGCATTCTGTTAGCCATAATCTACGAATTTGAGGCAGCAGCTGATAGTGGTTTGGAAGCTAAACATCTTTCCATATTGAATGGTTTCAAGTAGAGTATGTGCTTGTAGCTCTGTTCTCGGCGCCCATATTTGGTGGAGATTGCGAGAAAATGTGTTGAGGCCGAGCCTGCGAGGACAATAAGTAACTGAGGTTGATGCATGCAGAAGAAGCGAAAATATGGCCAACTAAAGCAGAATGACAAAAATAGTCCTTCATTCTTTTTTGATTTTCCTCCCGTCTGAGTTCATCGGCAACGATTGGATTTAATTGTGCGTTGATGAATTTCTCCTCCTCCCTCCCCCCTCCCCCCCTCCCGCACCCTTCAGAAACCTTTTCTTTGCTAGCACTTTGAAACATTCATTCCCTCTCTTCCAGTCATAACACCTTTGTCGTTGAGTTTAAAAGCACAATCGTTTTGATAGTTAATAGGTGTTATCTAGCTATTGATGTAACATAAGTAATCTCGAGAGGGTACTTTAGAGAATTCTGCTCAGTTTCACTTTAACTCATTATTCTTGAAGATCGCTAATAGAAGTGTTTATCACTCCTATAACTAGCACGGCGAGGATGAGAGCTATAAGGATGTTAAAAAGGAGAGAAGCGTTCTTCAGTTCCTTCCCTTCGTCATCCTTGTCGATAGGAGGCGCGACAGCTCGGTTTCATGATTCCATCTCCACAACCGAAATGGAGACCTCAGCTTCAATTCCATAGGTGAAGTGGAGACTTCGATCTGACCTCCTATGCCAAATTTGGANCGCGACAGCTCGGTCTCATTGATTCCATTTCCAAAAGCGAAATGGAAACCTCAGCTTCAATTCCCTAGGTGAAGTGGGAACTTCGATCTGACCTCGCATGCCAAATTTGGGTTCTTTTCTTGCATATGCCAAAGCATTGAAATATGCGGTTGTTCTGAATTTCTTAAGCATTTAAAGAAGTCAGATGCCTTTATCGACAGCGAATGATAAGGCACCATAAAGGCAAAGAGAATGGGTAGGATCGTGTTCATAGTATTAAAGTCATTTTTAAAATAGGAAAAGAGGTGTAGTTTCCTTCGCCAAAGAGAAGCGAAAGAAGAGCAAAGAGGAGCGGACGGAGATGTTAGCTCTGTTTGTGATCTTTTAAGCCACCTCGGGTGGCAAGAAATTTATCAACGAAATTTCTGCACTCTACTTAATTTCAGCTTCATCCAGTTCTTGCCAATTTAGGCGCTAAAATATTCGCTGTATTTTCGTTTGATTTTCCACTCGATTCATTTCTG
>JAARMF010000321.1:41394-96022 GCA_022844705.1 Toxascaris leonina | reverse complement strand
TTTTTTTTTTCAATTTCTTCCCCACAAATACTCTCAATCTCGTAAATTTATTTGGTAAAATTCAATAAGCAGGTCTATCCTAAGAAGCACTTCAATACGGTACAAAAACAAAAGATCGCTTTTCAATATTTTCTATATTGTGATATTAACATCACTAAAGTTAAACTCTAATAACTTCGACCTGTTCACCTCAATATTACAGGTATACGACAAACGGCAGCTGCATTAAGCTTTGACTCGAGTGCGACTATTATTGGAGCCATTTACTCTGATGCGCCGTTGCCAATGCATAGGCGAAATATTGCTTAGTTCAGTTCAACCTTGCTTCCTCCTTTTTTTTTTTGTTCAAATGGTGCCAGAAATATTGGAATGCTTGCTGTGGACAAATAGAAGGCGTAAGCCTACAAAGTATGATAGTTATATAAAGATATATTGGACTATTACGTAAGACTCTATCATATTGTATGATGCAGTTTCGCTATTGCAAATGGGAATAAGAAGTGAGCGTTCCTCAAGAGTGTCTATAATGAGAGTGTGCGTTTCATCCCCGCTCAAATATTAGAGGTCATTTAATGCTGGAGGAGGCAGTAAAAATAGAAAAGCTCAAATTTCAATGTTCGCTATGGGAAATGTTGCTGCTCAACAATTTAGCGCATATGGTGTTATATGGTGTTGCCTGGATCAGAAAAAATGTAACGAAGAAGAGGAATTGAAAAGACGATTACAAATCAAATCAGAAATAAGCAGAAGAATTAGCGGCTGAGAAGGCTCAAAATGAATGAACTCCGCTAAAAAAAAAGAGCTCAATGAGAAGGAAGAAATATAAGAAATCGAATAGACAAAATAAAAGAAGGAATCTGGGAAGAGCTGGCGAATTTTTCAGTTCTCATTGAAAGGATTTCATGAAACGCATCCATTGTAATGCCTTCTATGAGGGTTTTCCTTTTCGGTTGCATTTGCTGTCATTTCGACTGCATGAGTCCTCTCCAAGTCGATCTTAGCGTAGTTCACATTTGAAGGGCTATTTATCGATGGTGTCTCGCTATGAGCACCAAATGAACTCGTCCTATAAATATCTCAATGTTCAATTCATTAATTATTGAAAAGCCGAGCATAACGATATGCTTGAATCATGCACAGGCTGCAATTTCGTTCGTTCGCCTTATGAGTTTCCTAGCTTATAAGCTAAACGAAAATTTGTCGCTCGTAAAGCGTCAATCAGTATTTGGTGCTAAAAAATAATTATTAGTTAGCTGAAGAATATGACATTGAAACATCGACTCAAAAGAAAAGGCATAAAAGTGTCGACGATAGATGCCAAATGGGCGACTAGTATTAGTGTCATATAATAACCGCAAGAATGGAATCGAAATGAAAACATCTAGCTGAAAGAGATTTATTTGTTGTTGAAGATATATTTAATAGGCTCGTCAATTTGCTTTCATATTAGATCATCAAGATAATTCCAGTTTTAAATGCTATTTTCTATGTAAATCGCATTTACGCGATTGGCAACAACTATGAGACATCGTCCTTTAAGGTTTCTGAAACAAAAATAAGCCACAAATGACCGTGGAGGTAAAGAAGAGGAATCTTCTGTTGTGCCAACGTTCACCGATGCATAATCGAGTTGAGGTGGAGTTACTTCACGCTCCGATGGAAGAATCGGAATCGTTGTCATCTAAAAATGTCCAGTTCAATATAGAAAACTATCTATGATTTTGTATTGATGAGCATTTGTATTGGAAATTTCTTATTTCCATTGTTCACTATCTCAAATGACACCTGATGGTGGGAAATAAACGAAGATGTGTTATGAAAACAACACAACTTGAACTAAAACGTAACCAGAAAATGAATTCTAAAGACTCTTGTGGGTCGCTTCACAGCCTACGTTGTTTTCGCTTAAATTGCCCAAATAACATCGTTTCTTTATATACAAATAGCTTCCTGCAGCTTACTCTGCCATGTTAAGTTACTCCAAAATTAGCTATAATCGTATATTTCCGAACATGTTAGAATAACAAAAAACTTTATCATAATTTTAAATATGATTTTCGTCAACCGCAATACACCTTCGGCGTATACAAAAATAATGACGGCATTTACAAACCACTACAAAACATATGCCATTCCAGGGACTTTTGCAGCACCCTACATTTATAGCACATCGAACAAAGTGTAAACAATGTGTGTTATTTACAGTATTGTTTACCAACTACCAAATGGTACACTATCAAACAGGAATCAGATGGCAAAGTGGGAGGCCAAGAAGTAGCGGAAAAATAAGAACAGAACGCTCCAATTCATTCTCCGCTGCGCATTTCGCACTTATAACTGATACTGTTTATTTTTTATACTCAACTTTCTAATTGCGCTAGTTTTGAAGAGTTTATATAAAGGTTGGCTATGCTAAAATTCGTTTGAAAATTAACAAAAAAAAAATTAACTCTTCTGTTGAATAAATACGATGGTATTACCTCTTTGATATTAACATAGCGTTCGTAAAAGAATCTATCGCCGGCTGGCGAATTGTTCTCCGATATCGACCGATGTGGAGGACCCCAAACATTAATCGACATATTCATAGCACCATTTTTATGCTCACTTCTGCAATATTGTAATATTTCATTCCGGAAATCGCATAAATAATAATCTTCCTTAATCTACTGTAAAGTGTAATTCGAAATGCATCTAAGCGAGTGTTATTGAAGTTTCTTCTCAGAATCTATGGCACCTTTGTTAAATGCTGCTGATCCATGACACTTCGAGTAATGCACACAAAAAATTTTAGTCCAAAAGAGGCGAAATTTTCAAGAACGACGAACAAGAACAAATTTGGGCTCAATATCAGAGAAATTTGGTGTTGAAGCATGCTGGCTCAGGTTATTTCTTGCGTTCATCACTGGCCGTGCAAATTGTGAATTCACATCGTTGAATATTTGAAAGGGCGATATGAGATAAAAATAAAGGAGGAAAAAATCGTAGCATATAAACGCTAAAGTTGCGATCCTGAATTTGAAATTTTTCCTCTGGGTAAAGTCGTTATGAAGTTAGGAAATGTGATGCCACAAATGAATGGTGCTAGAGAAAGTAAATAAGCATCGAGGAATGAACAAACCGCGGTAGAGGTGCTGATGCGCTACCGGCAGAGGCAAGGGAATGCAACGAATATGATGGCATTTGACGATGTGCATCCACATTCACATACGAATGATTCAAAGAACTCAACCTTGAGGGTTGCCTTTGAATTACGCGCTCACTCCTAAATAGTACGATAAATAAAACGATGATGCAATAGCGTGAATAAATATAAGAAACTTGAGCAATCCTACTCGAAATTGTGGACGGTGGTACGCTATGGCATGATTTCGGGAGAACCACGATCATCTTTCGCCTTTCTCTCACCTTCCCTTTGTCCACCTTTCCTAATATATTTAATGTTAAGAATTTAGTGGGAAGAACCAGCAATCTACCACTCAACTTTTTTCATTTTTCAAAAACCACCACATTTCATCATTGAAGGACGCAACTGAGAAAATGTGGCCGGGGATATGATTGAAGCAGCGCCAGGATATGGAGAAGTTCTGGAAGGATGAACGAAGAATGAAATCATGGATCAAATAAAGGACTGATAAGACCGGCCGTGGCGGGATGGATGAGAACAAATGGGCAAAGCGCCGAGATATTCCTGAAGGAAATAGCGTGGCAAATAGAAAAGCGGAAGGCCGAAGGCTAGATTTTTGAAGAAATTCCAAATACGAATGCGTTACATTGGGGCATCGAAATCGCGACGCTTTTCGGCAAACGAGCGAGTACGTGGAACCGAGAGAGCGCAATAGATGGGCACTAGCGAAGCGTTTGTCGCATTCGATGTCGCATGCCAATCAACTGTCAAGTATCGTATCTTAGCCCCAAATGAATGAGTTTCGACCAAAGCGGTTTGGAACAAAAGCGTAGAAGGCATGTGACGAAGAGGAAAAGACGTGCAGCACGTAGCTTTTCTTATCACAAGAAGTTCCCATGCTATGTTCTATTTCCTGCAGTAATTCTGAAGCGTCGAAGGAGCGGAGAATTGCGACAGCTATTCGCTGCCGAGCAGTAGACAGTGCACGAATGAGTATCAGGCAGAGATAGAGC
Source organism: Toxascaris leonina (assembly GCA_022844705.1). NCBI lineage: Eukaryota > Metazoa > Nematoda > Chromadorea > Rhabditida > Ascarididae > Toxascaris > Toxascaris leonina. The sequence goes on along the minus strand of JAARMF010000321.1, from coordinate 91,882 downwards.
GATCCAGCGGCATGCGGTCGACAATGTGGCGCCCTTCCTCAACTGTTCCACGTCCTATCTCGGCTCCAGAAGATTAGATTCAAGTTAAATTGATGTCGAACGACTCCGCGTGGAGCAAAAGAAGGCGCGACGAGTGAAACTTTATGCAGTACACTAGTGAAGAACTATAAATGCTGGGCCTTTTGTGGAAGCGTGATCGTAGGACGCAAATGCGGTGAAAAGAACTGCCAACAAAGACAGCCAGCAAGCCCAAAACATCAGCTAGAAGTGGCAACAGCAAGTTAAGCTTGATATGGAATAGAACTCACACAATATCACCCATGAAGCTTCGTTGTGAATCGCGATATTGATGTGGATGGAAGGCGGGCTGCGAGAGGGCCCAAAGTGACGTATGGCCAGGTGTTGCCAGACTGCGTGGTCGTTTTGGCGCCTGCTGCATTGTTGGTCGATGATAGAAGAAACGATTAGGTGGCCTATGACAGTTGCTATACGATGGCTGCAGATAGTCTGCCAAATTATTTGTGCCTGAAAATACTCCTCATGCTAGAATAATTCCACAACAGCACATAAGCACATACAAAACTCTCCTGTGGTCATGTTTCTGAAGCAAACATGAGTTTTTGCACGTACACAGTTTTTACACATCCAATCTTATATCGACTATTGCCGTTATAAGTGTAGCGTAATTCGGTGAGAAAAAAAGCGATATGCAAAACGCGAATCAACGCAGTTACACCACTATTTTAGTCTAATGTTTTGATCGTCATATCCATGATAACAGCATTCAAGAGCAGGCACATCTGCTCGTTATTTGAGCCTGTTTGTAATGCTTGGCAAGCCACAGATTGCTTCGAACTGCCATAATCTAAATCTGTCGTAAACTTTTAACAACAATGTGGTAATCCTAAGCCAACTGCAGTTTTTCCAATTCGCCCAACTTTTTTATACGCCGAGTTTAGACTTTTTTCAGCAATTACCGTCGTCTACTCTGGCCACAAGTTTCAAGTGATTGTTTGCTAAGTGCGCAATATGATTTTTAAAGCCGTTTACGGCGAACGAAAATTCTTATTAACCTTCACTGGAATATCGTTGTATTGGATGAATGCGGGCACCAAGAGCTGTGTAGCCAGATAGGGAGCTGTGTGTACTACGAATACTGCCGGTTACAGACTGTGCGCGCATATCACGTGTCGCCAAGCCCATATTAGCACTATCGTGAATCCGAGATTGAACCAACTGAAAAACCATCCATTCAATAGGAGTCTTTTCAACTAAAACATGAAGTTGCAATCATCTAAACAATAGACAGCAATAATAATGACGCCAGGAAGCAACTATCATAATTTTTGTGTTAAAGTCACGAAAAGAATGAGCCAGTTCCCTAATCGCAAGACTTCTGATAGCAGAAGTGCCTTACTTTTCTTGATTACATGCTGTCGTATTAGAGATAAAATCGAGTTCAATCAACAAAAAGAAAAGCCGATGGTTATAACATCGAATCGACACAAAAAGATTGAATTTTTTTTTCGAGAATATAGAAAAAAATGGCTATATTCTAAGAATTTTTCAAATGGCTCGATGACAATCAGGTAAACTTCTACGTCCGACAAATTACTCTCATCGAAATGTGAAAGAAACGCACGAAATGAAAGTTTAAAAAAAATAAAGAAACGAATCATAAATAATCATTCGATTTCTTCTTCTCTAATGTTCGTCGTTTTTTTTTTCGGTACATTTATCTTCTTGAAAATCTGATGGAACGTGCACGCCGAAACGTTCAAAAACGATCGCATCTTTAAAAAAAAGTGAATTGACTCAGTATCCAATACAGATAGAACATTATTCTATCTTAAGATGCTAGAATTCGCTCGTTTTCTTTATGAATATAACTTTTGAGCAATAAACAAAGTGGATTAAAATAAATAAAAATCCGACAGTTTCGATTCGTTTACCTGAAAGATTGCCTCGGCTTGAGGGGATTGAAACGTATGAAGACCTTCACCGCTTGTACACCTAAAAACGATCAAATACTCAACCTCATCGAATAGCAATTTAAACAATTACCGTTTTTTTAAATCTAATTTTTCATCGGAGATTGGGAAAAAAAAAGTTGTTTTAAAGCAGTCTTGGTGGTGCAAAGAACTTTCGATTCAATTGAAGAAAGTCCACCGAATTCACTCGTAGTCGTAATAATTCCTATACGAATTTTCTGTACCGTTTCTATTAGTGAAAAAATCGCAACCAAATTATTTCCATGTTAGCCCCAAGATTGATACAAGCCAATTGTCTATGAAAAATTGTCCCAACGCGTACGTACGTTCATTCAGAAGAAAAAGTAACCATCAAAAATGCAAATCACTTACGTGGAGTACATACTATTCATCGGAACCGCCCCAGAACTACAACCACATTGCTAGAATTACGCAGAACAGCTCTAAGCTGATTATGCGGAGAATGCAACGTAATAAATAGCGCTAGATTAGCGAAATGCGAAAGGCACATCATGACGGACCACCCATGTCGCGACCCCACAATCACATTTATTTCGACGGTCCCTTTTCTCAGCTCAAGCAACTGCAGCATATTTCTGCTGTTTGAATAAGTGCAGTAACCTTCGTCCACTTTCAAAGAAGAAGATGCCCGCTGATGTGAATCCATATCTCCGTAAGTAATGCAATGGCCAATTCAGCGTATCGTTACAAGTCCTCCAGAAAATAATCTCATTTTCAGTGACCTTGAGAGTTCCTGGAATCATTCGCTTCATTGTTGCGTTTTACGACAAATAAACAAGTCAATGTTAACTGAACACTGGTTCAATTGAAATTTCCGCACCTCCAATTAGTATATATTAAACAAGCATCGATTAGTGCATCATCTAGCTGAATGTTCCCTCATTTTCAAATAGTGTCGTATTATGATAGCCGTCCAACTTGCGCCCCCAATTCCCCTATCCTTTTCTAGCGGGTTGTTGATCAACCTGTCCGGAAACTTTAATGGATCTCACACGTTAAGGCAGCCCTTCATATGTCGGCGTTTCTTCGTATGACAGCATGCAAAAAGAACAGTATGGAATGTTGTTTTAGTTAAATACGTTGGCAGCATATCCTCACGTTCAATGAAGCAGTTGTGCTGAGTGCTGGACGAAAATAATGCGAATCCAGTTCTAATAGTGCTGGTGAAGACTGTTTCATAATAGCTGATGCGATAAAATGCTACCTAAGTTGGCAATCTCATATTGAGTTCGGAGCTTCTGACGATGTGAAAAAAGATTTCCATTTGTCGACATACCTATGTCACTTCACTAAAAAATTGTCACTGAAAAACGTTCATAAAACAAAAAAATACTGCATGAAATGGTTGTACATAATTCTTCAATTCAAGCGCCATTCCTTAACAGCGATGACTCTCGATCTTCAAGTGGGCTTGCTCTGGATGGCAACGATTTTTAAAACTCCTTCTGCCCAAATTGAATTTTGCCCAAAATACTCAAAGCAAACGTTACATCTATTATGAGTAATAATTGCGTGAATTTAATTAAAAATGAAGTGAAAAAAAACCTGGAATAAATTTGCTCCTTTTCTTGACAAAGACACGAAATGACTCAGGATCTTCAAGTGGGAAAGCTTCACTTGCTGTGGGTGGCAACGATTTTAAAAACTCCTTCTGTCCTGCTTGACTTACGCAATTGCCCATTCCCGTATAGCGTCTTTTAGCTGAAATCACCGCACAAATCCAATAAATGAACATAGATAACGAATAAATGCAAAAGAAGAGAAAGCAAATACGTTGAATTTCAGTTTCTGATATGAGCGAGGCTTTAAGTTAATACGACGGATAGGTGATCTCATTTGCGTGAACGAAGGTACACATTTTTTTCATAGTTTCTTAATTCTAAAAGCTATCATTGGAAGTTCTACTTCGAATACTCACATTCATGCAAGGTTTTAAACAAACGTCTAGAATATCTCTCAGCTGTTCAAGGGTCCTTTAAGAAAAACTGGAAAGAATTATAAAGCCTTCTGTAAAACGTTTTCCACGTCGAGCTTTTAGCGAAGATTGCTAATATAATTTGCAGCTAGCTAAAGCCAATATTATGGAGCATAATTGGAGGAGGGGGAGGAGGGGGGAGCGGAAGGAAACGACGAATAAAAACAACATGATGAGCATAACATGGAGAGAATCAAAAGGAAATCAAGCGATCAAGCAGAGCATAACATAGATAAAATGAAGGTTAAATGCTCTGAAACCTAGCTGAAACGATAGACAATTCAATAGAGCTGCAAAATAAAAAACCTAAGAAAATGATATGTGCAAAAATTCCTGACTGACGATTTCTACAGCAGTATCTACCACCCCTAACTCGGCATCATTAACAATAATGTATTACAATTGTAAAGATATTACATATTTATTAAGGGATTTATGCTTTAATATTCTTCGCCGACAAGTTGAAAAATTAACAGATGGATCACCACAACAATACGCTTGACGTCTGAAGGATATTGTCAACTCAATAAGATAAGAAACGCTATCGAAGCAGCCTCTGCTCCGTGGCAATTTTGTAGGTATTGTATGTACAATCGAAAATACTTCAGTCGCACCTCGCAGAAAAGTGATTTATTCCACTCCCTCCATTTGCTAAAAAAAAGGCAATTCATTAATCCCATTCGAGCGAAACTGCCTCTTAATATCGACCATTCGTTCATATTTCCTTTTGTCATGAATTATTTACAACCCACAGGTGATTATTTTTTGAAGGATTGTAAGACGATTTTTCTTTGTTGCCATAGTTCTACCTTTACTCTAGGGAAGGGGAGGGGGGAGGGAGTGGAGGGAGGGAGGGGGGAATAGCAAGAGTACCAAAGAAGTATCATCAAATGTCTCTAAGTTATGAAATTTTTTATAGATCGTAAGTGATAAAAGAAAAAATAGAACAATATTGTTCAAAGGTTTTACTCAAACATTGATGAAAGAGAAAGAAAAACTCGCAATTCGTTGTCAGTGAATTCCACTTTGATCGCTCAATCGGCTATCCGAAACACTAGATGTGGGTTTGTTTTCGTACAACTGTGCCCACTAATCTTAAGACCTAGTCGAAAGAAACGAGTCGATGAAGTAGTTCACTTCACGTTGATTGCACTAATGACTACGTGCATATTTGTGACGCACGAAATGCTCAGCTTAACAAGATTTATTATCGTTGTGAAGTTTTGAATTCCAAAACAAACATCAAATTTACGGCTGTTCAATGATGCGGTACACTCAAGAAGAATTAAGAACGAAATAAACCAACACTAAACGCAACGTTTCATTTTACTCAAATGGATGAAAAGAGAACGAAACAATTTCAGATTATTAGAAGAAAAATCTCTGAGATTTTAGATGATTTTCGCAAAATATTAATGTATATAAACGCTAGGCTATAGTTTTATTTTTATTGGAAAATTTTTTTATTTCTTATAGAATATTCAATTATGGTACCAGATCTTACTTTTGGGGCATTTTNCTCTAATCTAGCGTCTTTCTCGATGAATATTATAACTACGAAAAGTGGGAAGAACAAAGGCTCTGAAAGAATTTTTATGAAGGTTAATGTATTTTTCTCTTCTCACACTTTGAGGATTTAAATTTCGGTTTTTGGAGAAATTCGTTGTTGTGATTAATTGGACACTTCTAGTCGTCGTAGCAGCCTTCTTTTTGGTGTGACAATTTTGAGATAGTGTATATTACCTCCGACGATTTAATGAATTTTTATAACGTCTATATCGTCGAGTCCCCTCTCCAGCAATTTTCCATGCCGCGTACGCGAGCATCTAGGGATCATTGCTTCCTGAGGACCGGATCCCCCCCCCCCCCCCCCCCCCCCCATCCCCCCACCTCCCACCTCAACCCTTTCTCTTCTCGATCTTCTCTTCTTCGATTAGAAACCCTAACTATTTTGTATTCGTTTATACAAATGCATTGTTCAAATAATTCCGTGTAAATTTAATTGCTTAAAAGATATAAAAAGCGAAAAGAAAAATAGTTTCAAGAAGTGAACAGGAAGCTAAAAAGCGATCATTTGAAAAACAGCTGATATTTTCTTCTTTTTGTATTCTCTATGTGCCAAATTTTTGATTTCCCAATGATTTCTACTCAAATTTTTATCGCAATTTTCTTTTATCGCTTGAAATTTTCTCTTTTTTTTAGCACTCGGAAAAAAAAACGAGACGGCAATCACCTAAATAAAACGTGAATATTAAGCATACAATTGGCATAATACTAGAAATATATGGAATTTAAAAACTCATTGAAATGAGATGAAATGAACCTAACCGGAAATAAAAGCCTACTTAATGAAATAAGCATAAAATACGATATATATTACGAATCAACCATATTAAAAATACGAACGTTTCTGATGTGACATGAAACGTGAGAAATATGAGACAAAAATTAATTTAATGCTCGAAGAAAAGATTTAAATAAAAGAAAAGTTTATAACGTATTTAGCTCGATGATACGTATAAACAACGAACGATCATAGACATCATTTATAAGTGCCAAATATCAACGCATCAATAATGACCACTAAAGAATGCTCACTATAAATACGATCATAGCTGTGTATATCTCTATGAAAGAACACGTATCTCATCATAAACTTCTTCAGATAGTTAGCTAATGTGATTTATTCTAACAATAAAAATTAGAGATTCTTTAAAAAAAATGCAAATGTTTTAGGAGAAATTTGGGTGAAAAAAACACCATTTTAGGCACTTAACATAGAAAGTGATGAAGATTATGAACGAAATGAACACACTGGATCAGCGAAAAAAAAATCGTAGTTTATGGGGTTAGACGAGAATAATAATAATAATAATAATAATAATAATAATAATAATAATAATAATAATAATAATAATAATAATAATAATAATAGTAATAATAATAATAACAATAACAACAATAATAATAATAACAATAATGATAATAGTTGGCCGAACTCTAGGAGATGCCTATAGACGGCGCATTGAGAAAACTTATTATGAATAAAAATATGAACAAGAGTGACCATTAAAAAAAGTTGGAATTTTTATAGGTGAACTAAGAAATATATGAATATATGAAAGAAATTATGACAGATATATAAAGTATTACTGGTTGTAGAATATAAACACTCATTACTTTTACTGCCTCATATCTCGTCCGGTCCAATGATTTCAGCTAATCAGGTGCAAAACATTTCTGTGGCTTATTTATTTGTTTATTTATTTATTTGTTTATTTATTTTGATGGCATATCGTGATTGCCTCTTTTGATGCACTATTCTTGCAAATTGCATACCGCAACAAACATGAGAAAAAGATGCGTAGAGCGGCTTAAATATTTCAAAGTCGGATAAGCCATCTTTAGCAGATTAAAACTGATGTTCGCCGTGGTTGCGCAACCTCCGAAACGCAACTAAAAGCGAAGCATCTCTAGGATCGCACAAACTTGACTTTCATGAAAATGGATGGCATACAATCACGGTGAATCCATCCGTACGTGAGATAGCACGTAGATCACGTAAAACTAGTGATAACGTAATATCACAAACAATTTCAAGAAGTCGCATGTATGGAGATTTCGGAGAATAAGACGACATTATGTCGAAGAAAAGAGAAGACATGAAAAGTGCATCAGTGAATATTTAGCAAAACAATGATGGAAGAGAAAATCTTCGTGAGGATAACGATGGGCGGAAAGAAAAATCAACGTTAGAAGAATATGTCTAAGCCAGCACGATGCATGCTATCGTTGAAGCAATAGATGTCGTTGACGTTCCCTCAAGCTTCACCTTTATTAGCTATTGATTTAAGCATCAATTTGCTTATTGCGAGCATTATTGTCGCTTGCTAAATGGATCAGTGTTTGTCGGTTATATTGGTGATAATTATGAAAGCGATTACAGATTATTCAAGATTCATTGCTTCATGATCATATTTAATACAGCGCATCTACGTAGATATTAATGATAGATTCCTTAATGCATAGTAGTTTGCCACTAATTCAGTCAACATTTCTCTTTCTGTCTCCCTCTATCTCCATCACTCTCTCGTTCTCTCTTCATTTTTTTCTCTTCTTTTCGCATGAACCCATTCACCATGATCTTTTCTAGCGACTCATATCTAAAACACTACTAACCGCTTTTTTCTTGCAGTCAATGTCATTTAGATATAAACAAATTATACATACCTATAAAATACCTCGATTATACATCGGCAACTTATAGCATTGGGTAAAAACGTTGCCAATTAAATATTTTTTTTTCTTCACCTTCAACATGTTCATCACTCAAAATGTACGCATATGCATATTACCATTTCTTGATGCATGCCTCCCCCCGCCCCGTCCCCCTTTCCCCCCTTCCCCCTCGTAGAACGTCTATTTGACCATCATATGGTGGAGAAATTTCGACCAGGAAACAAATATGGAAAGATTATCCTCAAATGAGCTGCGAAATTATTGTTGACTGTCCTGCGATGAGAAAAGCGTTGAATAAAAACTTTCCAAACCAAAGGAATTCAATCATCAGAGAGATAAAGTTGTTCTTTATATGTTTCAATGAAGAGGGGAAAAAAAAACAAATCGCCGAAAAAGAGAGCAGTTGTTAAGCGAATTTCTTCTCGATCCAACTTAAGGTAATTCAAACATAAAATGAGATATGCAAAATAGCGAATCACAAAATGATGCCATACTTTATTGTGTGGAACAAATTAATACTGTAGAATTGTCAATGAAGTATTTACAGTACAATTTGGAATACTGCATCAATTACCTCCCTTCCTGATCCTTCCATTACCTTCTAATCATCCGCCCTTCCTCCCCTCCCCCCTTCCTTCCCTCCCCTTCTCCCCACATTCCATATCATCTCAAAGAACTTAAAGAGACTTTCAAGAAACAGAGATTTCTATAGGAAATATGAATAGAATTTCGCTGAAGTATGTTTATATTTTCAATTAGTTGATCTAATGCTTCAACAACAATTCTCTCAATATAAAGCTTTAAATTATTGCATTCTTAATAGTCCACAAACATAAATATTCCACATAGAAAACGTAAGAAGCAAAGCAAAAATGGAAGCAAAAGATCGAGTGCACGAACGAGGTCTAGCTGATGCGCATCGCCCTAAGCTAGCTGACTGTGTAGTGTGTGTGATGCATCGATTAGCATCCCGTGCTGCTTCACCCGTTCAGCTTGTTGTCATTCTCTATCCAACATCACATCGATCTTCGTTAGCTCGAACTCCGAAACGATTTTCGATGATCCATTTTTAAAGTGGTGCATAGATGTGCACGACTTCACACTTAATCGCGATTACGGTAGCGATTCGAACATTCTGGAAAATTCTCGAAGTTTCGTTGCAAAATCAACAGCAATTGCTTCAGCTGTTCGACGCTTTCGAGCAACGATTGTGGCGAGTATTCATTCGCTTGTGCGTTTGACGGCAGTCTTTGTGTTAGTCGTTAAACGATTGGGAAGCGGCATTCGAGTTACTTGCAAAGAGTTCGACCTGAGGTGTTACCTGGGGTTATCGATGAGGGATGTTGCTGTTGTGAGTGTTATGGGAAGACTCGATTGCAATGAGTGGATGAGACTGGCGATTGCTTTGCTTACTATATTCGATCGTCAAATATTTTATGATAACAATTTCTTAATTCTCTTTATTTTAGTTGTTTCTTTTTGATAGCAAAAGGTAGAGGGTGCTTGTTGATGACTTATATTTTGACGATTGTACTATTGCTTGAGGTTTATTTTACGAAGTTATAGTGCTGGTCGGGGCCCGGATTGGGGTCGGGATTGCGCCAAATCCGGCTCCGGTTATGGCCAAGACAGGCCAGACTTATCTCATGATCATACGATGATAGACTAAGTCATGTTCTGGACGCGATCGAGGCTAAGGTCAAGTTGAACTTATGGCGATAGGAGGATGGGTTGTATCCGATCTTGATTAAGCAACTATGTTTTACTTCAAATAGGCCGAGTTAAAGCCACATCTCTACGATTGTAGATCGAGTATGTAGCGATTCTTTGTTCGCTTTTCAGGCCAGATTTAACCCTTATGTTGCAGATTTTTCGCTTCCGAGTTCCTAGCTCTACTTTTTGAATGCTGTGAAGATTTGGTTTCAGCTGCAACGAAGTGATCTATGAACGCGTATACAGCATGTGAATGTGTATATAAAAATTCGATTTATATATATCCACAGATTCACTACACTTAAATTAACTAGTCTTAGACGACAATAAATGTAATTTGTGGTATGACGCAGCTCTGACCGACTCACCTGAGTCATTCTTCTATTCAATCTTCTTTTGTAATTTCCTACGATTTGCATATGTTGTTAAACTAATATCTCTCACCGTCCATGCTTTTTATCTCATCAGAACTATTTCCTGTTTGAATTCTTGCTTGCATCATTTCTCGAATCTGGCTTCTATCCCACTTAATAATTGCAGTGTTCGAGTATAACTGTTGGGCTTTAAAATTTGTAAGCTGTCTACCCGCAATGTATTTTATGAGCATTGTTGGGCTAATGTTATAACTATTTATGAGCACTCTGGTTCCATTGGAACGTGCATTTATAAATGTTTTCCTCTTTGAGAGATCCAAGATTAAACGAATGTTTACACGGTTGTTTCCCTACTTTCTAGGTCCGTGATATATAAGCTTCAAGAGAGGATATAACTACACATACTTCCCCACTAAATAAACAACTACTCTTCATTCAGTCTTTTACCACTATAACTGTGATGGTTATTGTATTGTACCGTTTGTCGTTTTCCAGCGGATTTGTTTTAAAGGTTCTCAAACATTTCTGAGAAGGAAAGTGGCTACTGATGTTGATAACTTAAATGACGAAATTTTATGAACGAGAAAACTTGGAATTTTCTCAAGAAGCAAAATTTTCCATCGCATCTAGGGGGAGTAAGAATTTTTTCCGCATACTTTGCGGAAAAGAACTTTGCGAAGCTCAGCCGAAAAGCTTCAAAGAAAAAAGCGTTTCATTTGAGGTCTGAAGAAAAAATTAGATTAGTAGAAGTGGGACAGAATTATATGGAATTCATTTTCCGCTCCCTTTTTTCTGCATAAAATATTCTTCAAATAAGAAGCATATAAATTGTTTTGATGTTTGTTGATCGGCGTCTTATCATTCCTCACGTGCAAAATTTTATGATACCCTTTTATGATGTTGCTGACGATAATTTTTTCTCGGCTATGCAACTTGAGCGACTCCAAAAATTGTGCCCATTGGTCAATATCATCGGATTTCTTCAACACTTTTTAACTTTTTTTGGATTGAATTATTCATCGATTGCGAAAGATTGTATAAAATCATAATGCCATCTATGAGTCGATGTTTTCTCGTAGTTGCTTTGTTGCAAGCATTTAACCAGTGGTTATTAGCTGATGTTATTGGTGTAATGGTTAAGTTAGAGGATGAAGTGGTTAATTTTTTACCAGAAGCAGGCGTTGGAACCTTTAATTCTTTGTAAGTAAGTAATCTTTTGGGTGAATTGTAATATTTGGTTACGTCAGGAAGCTTTTTATTTGTCTTTTTCCCCGGTGCTTCATGTTTTATCTCAAACTGAAGTGGAATTTTTTCTCGTCGCTGGATTGTTTAAACAATGCACTCTTCATGAAGAAGTTTTAGCTTTTTTTTTGCTCGTTGGGTTTATATTGTTGTAAGTAAAGAAGGAATATATTTATTCAAGATTAAGTAAAGAATGAATAAAGTACTAAAGGAGGGAAGCAGCAAATAAGAACAAAAGCGGAGTTGGCGGTCGTAATCATCATTTTAGATTAGCAGTAGTAAGAAGGTAGAAATTATTCAATCAGTGAGCAAAAACAGGCGTATGTAACGGCATTACAGTGAAGTCAAGTAGTGCACTTGCTTCACGTTTTTTTTTCATGCCTTTAGCATTCGCCTTCCTGGATCATCGCCTCGGGGCTCGAGATGTGGATACTTGAAGCTTCAATGATTTTAAGAATAAAAGGCATGAAAGTAGATTGCCAGACTTGGTTGAAACGTGTCTCAATTGTTCTTGCATTAGTGCAACCATCAGTAAGATTGCTTTGTTGGGTGGGAGCATGCATACGATCGGGTTCATTTTTCCAACTGTCCGAGGTATTCGATTTCCTCGTGGGCTGAGTGACAATTTCGGTTCATCATTAAGAGATAGTCTTTCTACTTGCAGGTGGTTTTCGTTGACCATTCTTGATTATCAAGACGTGTGAATAATTTGATGCGACGAAAGTTTCTCAGCTTAGAAGCAGTCGCCTCAGGCGTTTTATGATTAAGGAGCCTTGCTTTAACGTTTGCGAATTCGTCAGCTTTCTTAGTGGCTACTGATTGAATTGAAATTTACTTAGGATCACAATTTGAGGGCGAAATATCAAGATATATATGATTATGGCTCTATGGGACGGAATTCATTGCGCAACACATTGAAAGAGAGCTGCATTTAAACATAAAACTGTTGTTTTTATTCGCAAGATTCCGATGTAACTTTTGCGTAGCCACCACAAGAATAACGCTCATTATGTTGTATTTCACAAGCTTTTTGTTCGTCTTTTTTTTTCTCTTCTTTCTCTTCGATTCTTGCCCTAAATGAGTACTTCGTGGTTAGGAGCTTATTGCGGCTTGCAGTTGCACTTTGCAAACTTTGCTTGCTGTTGTAAGTCGATTACACAAGAAACAATCATTATGCGATTGAGCACGTTTCTGTGAGATAAAAGCTAAGCTGTTGAGGGGATGTTTTGATGAGTTCATCGAAAGATAGCTGATCTTTTCTCATGATATGATGCGAATGCGAACGCATAAAAAAAATTTTCTGCATTGCAGTTGGAATTTTGTTTTGATTTCTGTGTTCTTTTGTCGATTTCTCTCGCAAAATGTTAGTTTTCTTTGCTTTAAGTGGGTCATCATGTAGACTATTTCGGTTGAGTTTTCTTGCACATTCCTATCGAATTGCAGCCGAGATATTATGTCGAATTAATGTGCGATTCAAGTGGAAGAGTATGCGGGACACTGTCTTACTAGGGTTGTTCGTTGTTGTCTGAGAGCTGTTGTTGAAGATGGATTCTCTGAGCTGAGCATCAGATAAGTTCGCGGAGATGAAAGAATATTTCAAATATGCGATCAGTGAGGTTCATTGTTGCAATTTGGCTAATAATTGTTATATGGCTTGAGTGAGCATTTGCAATCGGAAGTACATAAGGCATCACTGGCTTCGGTGCTGAGAAATTGACGTTCGTAAATTGGGTCATGAATGTGGCAGAGAGACGGGCATGTCAATTGCCGCTCAAGGCCCCGCTTTTCGGCTGTGGTCATCATGCGTCAGCATTCACTTTTACATTTTTGCGTATTACGCACTAGTGTGGTTGATGATTAGCTTTGAGGGGGAAGAAACGTATCAATGAGGTGTTACGTGTGCTTTACGAGTGCTACAAGGCTTTGCATATTATAAGCTGAAATAGCGATGCTGCATGTTTAGTTATTTGGCTCAGATGTTGATCTTCTCTGAAATTTCAATGTTTGTAATTGGATCTTTGCTATTACTACTATTATTATTCTTTTTTTTTTGCGAAAAAAGGCTCCACTAAGTAGTTTTTAAACTTTATCTTTGTTCCACAAAAATTGCATAAAAATAGTGGACAGTCGATCTCTGTCCGCGTGATTGATGAAGGTATTTAACGACTCGGAGTAGTGTTTTCAGAGGGTTTTTTTTTGGATTTCATGACAATTTCTTTTGTTTTTTATATGTTCTTCAAATTTATTGACGTAGATTTGACAAAAGGGATAGTGTTTGAGCAACTGACGGTAAGAATGATGTACTACTAAGCAAGGTGTCACAGATTACTCGTATCAGCTTGATCCTTGCTTCCTATTCGAAACGAAATTTTTTTTCAGATGTCTTAGCCATGTGTTAGCGGCAGTAATTAGTGGAGAAGGATTGCCTGTGGTCATGCCTGAGTTAAAAGATGCTTGAAGGGTTATGCAAAGGTAGGAGATGTGTGTATATATTCGTATGTCAAGGCTTTTTTGTGGGTATCGTTTGTGTTTGCTAAGTTATTTGGAGGGCGCGAATTTCTTGAACGGTCGGTGCTCTTATGAATAATCGCTGTGGAAACATACTTGGATCGTAGCATGATGCTTAAGTTGGTCATGTATGTTCTTGTTAATGGTATTTTAAGCTATTCCGGATCTCTTCTAGGACTGTGGTCTTTGCCGATATCCTATATATCCTCAGTGTCGTAGGTACAGAAAGAGGTGGAGTTCACCATCGGGAGTGAGGTAGTGTTGAAGAATTCTCCCTTCGTTCATTTTTTCGTGTCCCGTACCTTTTCCTCACCTTTAATCTCAATTGATGAATACAACCTTTATTATGAAATGAATTCTTGGTTGCTCAGTAGCTGTGCAGTTTAATAAAGGAGTTAACTGACTTATCGATGAGTTGTTGCTTGTTTGTGGATTTTGGTATGTTTTTGTGGAATTAAGGAGTTTGGCTTCTCTTTTTATAGTGGAGTGCAGGATTATTCACTTGTAGCTAGAGTAAGGATGTAATGTTGAACGTAGACTCTTTGTAGCTGAGTAGCAGAACCCGTTCGCTTGGTTATTCCAAAGCTGCAATTTTTGTCAAAAGTCGGATTGGCTACCCTCGAAAAGAGGCTTGCATCCAAGTTAAATACGATATTGGTTAGGGCTTCAAATGCATAGATAAATTTTTACAGAGGAATGATGTAGATGATTTTTTATGTGTTCTATTTCAACTGCTAATATTTGTTTTTTGTTGTTTCTCACGCATATGATCGGTACCTGGTAGAGGTGGGGATCGGCAAAGCTGTTTTCATCAATTCGTTGTTATACGGCACTTTCTTATATGGTTTGATTATCGACACCGGACAATGCTGCGATATCTTATTTCTAAGTGGCAGCTACTTTACATTTAAAATTTTTTGTTGCAATGTTGATGAAGGATCGGAAATAGCTCGGATCACCACCTAGCACAGCTACTCAACGTAGTGCTCGTTTGAATAGTTTGAGCTAATGGACGAAATGTTTTGAGTCGTTGTGTGTTGAAGTAGTTCAAGTTGGCGCCGCTGTTATTGCCGCTTTTACGTCAGCAGAATGTATAGCTGCTGCTTTGTGGGAAATGGTTGCTTATCCATTACATGTGTTTTCAGTTGCACACGCTGCGTTTTATAAACGAGGCTTGGTGAGCTCGAGTAGCGATGGGCAAAGATTATTATAAGGTATTGGGTATCGCAAAGAACGCTTCTGAAGATGAAATCAAGAAAGCGTATCGCAAAATGGCCCTCAAGTATCATCCGGACAAAAACAAGGAGCCCGGAGCTGAAGCAAAGTTCAAAGTGAGCCCTTCGATTGTTCATTGTCGTGTTGATGTCCATTACATGTCCGGTATCGAATATTTGTTTTTTTTTTTTTTAATGTGCGAGGTCCTTGAGGACGCAGTTCCTGTAGCTCGTGGCCCCACTTGATTATCTAGGACCATAGTCTCAGTTAGTAGTTGCTTTTCATTGAAGAACTCTGCCACAGCAAAGTAGTAGCGGAGCGTAAAGTTTTGTGATTCTCGCACAGTGGTGCAAAAATTTTTCCACACGGGAACCTCGGTGTTCTGGAATGTCTTAAGCGTAAACTGAGTTGACTCCTTTTACGGCGCGAAGTCCCAGGTTTTTACTGTATATGCATAGCTTTCAGTTCCTGTGCTCAGCACGTGTTTTAGTTGTCTGCTTTCAGGCCTAAATCACCCAATTTTCAGGAAGTAGCAGAAGCATATGATGTCTTGTCAGATCCGAAGAAGAAGGAAATCTACGATAAATATGGCGAAGATGGGCTGAAGGCCGGTGGAGAGGGCGGACCAGGCGGACCCGGTGGTTACCACTACGAATTCCAGTAAGCCCTTTTTTTAGCGTGTGCATATGAACGCTGGTTCATGGCAAGCCGTGTGCTATTTTACAGCAACTAGAGTATAGGATGGGCAATTCAGGAATTATCGGTTTAGATCCTATCTTCGAACGGGCGTTTTATAGCCTTTAGCAGTGTTCACTTCGTCTAAACTATTGATTAGTTAGAGTCACCGGTGTGCGCCTTTGTCATTCAGTGATATCTTCGTAGTCCGCATAATATACGAATTATTATCTTCGTATTGGAGTTTTGGCTCTTGGCTAACCCTGTTCTCTGCATTAGTGTCTTTCAACGCAACGCGAACCATAAAATATGGAGAGAAGAAAGGCTGTTGTTGCGTTGACGGTGCTGATGTAAAACGCAATGATCCACTGCGAACTTACGAAATTGTAGTGGGAATCTTTTTTTTGCCTCCGAAGTTCAAGTGAACTATTTTCTAATTTTTGGCTTTTCAGAGGCGATCCTATGCGTATGTTTGCGCAATTCTTCGGTGGAGGAGAGGATCCTTTCTCGTCGTTCTTCAACGGCGGTGGCGTTGGCGGTCCTCAAGTATTCTTCTCGACCGGAGGTGACGACATGCATGGATTTGGTGGTGCGTTTGGTTATCCGGCTTCCCGCTGCTCCTCCTTTAGTTTGCTAATCGCATTCGGCAAGCAACGAGCCCACTTGCTTCTAAATCGCAATCACCATTAAGCAAGCATTTGGATTCTCAAGCGTTTGTTGTAACAAATGATTGACATGGAGCTTATTGGTGACAGGCAAGAGGGGATTGGCGAAACAGTAGTTGTGCAGTTGTGATATGGTCTTGCATACCTATGGGTCCTGTTAATAACTAACTTGCAATAGATTTTACGCGAACTTTTCATCGCGCAGATGTCTAGACACGCATTTCCGCAGACATTTTCGGTCCTCATTGGGCAATCGAGGAAGGAAATGAAGAACCAGTGTGGAAAGCTGGGAAGTCGAATCTTATAAGCGGAACCCGTCAATCCGGTCAGTAAAAGAAGTGGCTCATGGTGGGGGTTGGTCTATATGTATATGTATGTTGTGAAACTGTAGAGCAAACTTTGGCTGATGTATCAGTTTCCGCTCGTTTGTAGTTTCCTCTTTTGGGGGGGGGGGGGAGATTAAACGATGTAGAGTGAAAGGAGAGGGGGCTAATGAAACGATGTAGAGTGGAAGGGGAGGGACTGTGGACGTGCTTGCTTTTGTTGTTTACATATGTAAAACAGCATGAAGATATAAAATTATGTGGGATTCGTGCGGTTGTTATGGCAGGGTGTATCGACTACGTTGTTGAATTTTTCCCGCTCCACCCAATTAGCGCCATTTATTTGGGGTTTTTATATCGTTACATTATTAATTAATTTCAGGGAGAGCCCCCGTTGTTTTTGATGGTCCTCCGGTATTTTTTGATCGATTTGATCCGTGGCCTCACTTTTTTTATGAGCCTCCTCTCTTTTTTGACGTGTTTGACGACTGGCCTTTCGACTTACCGCCGAGGAGTGCGTGTTTGACCTTTGTTCTAGCGCTAGCTAGCATTTCAATTAACTCGATTGAGGCCGGTCAACAAGCCTTTATTTGAGATGTTAACCAAATGCACCACTGTTCACTCATCGCCTGTTGCTTATGATTTCATGGAGAAGTAACAGGCTAGGCGAAGTGGCGCCTCGTTGCTCGCTTGAATTCTCCATTGATGTGAGACCTTTGTGTGGAACTAATATTTAAAAGAAAGAGGTGTTATGATTCGAGAGACTCGGATGCAATGTTTCTTTTTTGGTCAAAAAGGGGGATGGCTGAAATCATGGCTTGAAGTATTCTTCTTTTTTGGAGAAACTGGTAATGGATGAGGTAAAGAAGGGGTCACATTACTGTGGAGCGTTTTGCAGTGGCAGTTTTGTTGTTAACGAGCGCTTTGAAGGACCCGTTTGCTGTGGGGTTTGGCATTTTTCATTGAGGTTTTTTACGATCGAAAGATGATGATGAAGAGATGATGATGCTGAGGTGTTGATGTATTTCGCCATTTATTTTTGAGGAAGTTTGATTTTGCTGGCAAGAGCAAGCTTGAGATATATCTTCCCACATCGAGCAATAATAGAGTGTGCTATGAGCATGTGCGTGGAGTGATGCTATTCAAGTGTCGACGTATATTTTCGAAGTGTGCATCGCTTTTAGGGATGCCTTTCGGGATGGGTGGTGGTCACACACGGAGACAAAGACAGGATCCGACTGTACAGCACGATGTGCTCGTTTCATTGGAGGATATCTACAAGGGCTGCACCAAGAAGATGAAGATTACTAGGCATGTTTCCATTTTTGGTATGAAGTTTGGGGCTAGATTGTTGCGTCGTGTTAAGAAACTGTTATAAGAGGGTGAAACTAGCAAAGCGAGAGGGATGGCGGTGGATTTGCTGCCACGTTCCGAGAGAAGTTATAACGTAGCTGCGTCTTAATGGCAACGTTATTTTACGGTGTGGTGGATTTTTCTATTGGTTTAGGCAGTATGGATTTCCGTCGTCTACATCTTTGATGTGAGGCCACGGTTGTAAATTATTGTGCTTTCATATTTTTCTCGTTCCACCGTTCTTGTGTCCACTTTTGCAACTTTTGTGCACTTTTCTCGGAGAAATTACACGTTAGCTGCTGTACGGCGCAGTAAGCGGGCGGAAGAGCGGGCCGACCATTTAATGCTAATTGTGAGAGTGCAAAACTTGTAGGAAAGTGTTGAACGCGGACGGACAATCGACTCGTGTGGAGGACAAGGTTCTAACATTGAACATAAGAGCTGGCTGGAAAAGTGGTACGAAGATAACGTTCCCGAAAGAAGGTGATCAGCATGCCGGCCGAGTACCAGCTGATATCGTTTTTGTCATCAAAGACAAGCCTCACCCAAAATTCAAGGTACTTTTTTCCATGCAGGTGGTATAGGAAAGGTTGTGGAGCATGTGTTATGTTTGTGCTTATGTAGACGAAAAGGTTTTTCTCTCAGCTCTTCATGCATAACTGTTAGGTCATCGGGGAGCGCCGTCTTATTTGACGAATATATATTGATAATAAAGTTAGGTAAGTCTAAGAGGGACCGGTTATTCATGGTCTCCCGTATCAATTTGCTGGGAAAAAACCAAAATAGTGTTGATCGTTTTATTCTTTCCTGGCTGGGTTTTGAACGAGTTTTCGCTTATGGTATATCCCGGGTGGGATTTTGGGCCGCATGGTGGGAGATACAAGAGAGTAGTTTATAGCAAACAAGAGCAACAATTCACGGCTTGAATTGCTTGTACTGCGGTAATGTTTATAGAGAGAAGGAAGCGATATTCGTTATGTGCATAGGATTTCACTGCGGGATGCTCTATGTGGTACGATGATTAGCGTACCCACATTGGACGGTACAACGATTCCGATGCGTCTCACCGAAGTCGTAAAGCCAAACACTACCAAACGGTTGGTTTTTGGCTCGTTTAGATTTGTGCTTCTTGCAATTGATGAATGCTTTGAACATTCAGGTACACATAGTTAGTCCCATTGTTGGAAGTGGCAGTGATGCATAGAGGGGGGAAAGGCTCGATTTTTAAATGGAACTCATTCGTTCATGACGATCGATAGTGTGCAACATTATTGCTTGTGCTGAGTAATATTGCTATAATAATTATTATTGCTCGATAGTGCGCAACATGAAGTGCTGAATAATAAAGCAGAATGAGTGCATCTTCAGGCTTTCCGGTCAGGGATTACCGAACCCGAAAATGCCCGGAAGACGAGGAGATTTGATAGTGGAGTTCGATGTGAAGTTCCCGGACGTGATTCCGGCTCCAATGAAGGAACTAATTATGAACGCTCTGCCGGCGTAGTTTGTGTTTCGCATTAGTCCTGTTCATATTTTACGCCCGTGTATGGAAGGGTTTCACATGTTTTTAATCAGCGATCGGAGTCACATATTCTCAGGATTTTCACTTTCCCAGTGTTTGTGATATAGTTGGTTGGGAGAGGCGCCACTATTATTCGACGACAGGATGGGGGCCGCTTTGCAGTAAGTCATTCTCGACTTCTGAATTGTAAATTGCTTGTAAGCTTTTTGAACTGCATCGTCATCGTCTTCAGCTGTCTTTCGGGTTATGCAATTCGAATGGTTTTTTGAAATGAGTGAAGAGTTGCAGCGTTGTATATTTTCGATGCTCGGCTAATGATTATTATGTGGTTTTACATTGTTAACGGACTGATGCTTTTTGATGCGCAGTGTTTTGCCTCGTTTTTTTTTCTGCTCGAGTTGTGTTCACCTATCGAATAAATCCTGTTCATTCGCAGCAGCGGTTTTATCCCTCAACTTGAGAGTTGACGACGAAGATGATTTTGAGTCGAATCGTACATGGGTGGGTCATCATACCAGGTCCTGGTAGGTGGATGTCTCTTTATTTTATGGTTCACTGTTGGTTAGTATATGGATTGCTTTCGATGTATAAGATTCGATTCTCAAACGGGAATTTTTTTTCGAAGGCGTAGGTTCTCGGACTGAGTGGAGTAGGCCTAGGCCTCTGGTGTATAGGACGAGCAGATCTATGAGGCTCGACAATTGACTAGTGAGCAATGCAATGTGCTGGCTTTTGAAACGGCTCTGATGTGGCGTTTTCAAGTCAAGTGTGAGGACCGTTGACGTGGTTTTTGATGGGGTGGGAGAACGGGTTTTTTTTTTTGGGTATTTTGGCACTTTAGATGCCATCTCGTCAAGAATTTGTGGGAGGTGCTATTCATGTACCGTGGGCAAAACTTCATCTGCTCATCCTGCTCATCTTTGCGCATCAAAAAAGACGATGTCATCGCAGATGGCCCAGTTGTGGGACGTTGCTGGAACGAGGTTGACATCGTTGGAAGTCACTGCTTATGGCAACGTTCATGCGGTGTATCATGTATATGTTCGATTACTGCATGCTGTTACGTTACGGCTAATTCAGAGATGGATTACGTTGAAAGCTTGAGAAATGATTTATAACGGGTGTTATGCTTCGATGGGTCATGAAGCTATTCTAAAGTTGTCGGGTCATTTCGTTACGGGTAGAATCAAACGCTGGCTGAGGTAGCGAAAGTCTCGACTTGGCATGCGTTCTTACCTCGTTCGATCCTGAAGAATCCGTTCTCACCCCACCTGCAAAATTTCAGAGATTAACGGAGTTAGCTGCAATTCATTTCAGCAACATGACTGATTTGCAAGGACGCGAGGTAAAATGCACGAGGGTGAGGAGGTCTGGGGGTGGAGTGCACTTGGGAGAGGCAAGAACGATGGTGCGGCATGTACTTTGCTCTCGAACGGGTTAGATGTGTGGGGTGTACGGTGTGTTGCACTTTTCAAAATGCACTATAGGTCAACCTTGGACGACGGTGCATTAGATATGTCGAAACGGCCGCGTCAACTAAATTCTGCCTACAATCTTGAACTTGAAAAACCCCAAGAGTTGACTCCAACATTTTTTGGAGTTGACTCTAAACATTTCTAAACATTGTTGATAGGTTATTAGTGAACGTTAGCCCTGTAGATATCATTGATAATCGATGTCAACATATTTTCTATATATCGCATTCGATGTATATGATATTCTTGCAATCATACGAGAAAATGTATTTCGGTTCGTCTATTTAAAAGACGACTTGATTTCATATTTGTATTGTTCGGTTCGATTCGTCTGGATTGTATGAATGGCGCCATTTATGTGCTGATGTTTTGTAATAGATTTGTATGTATTTTACTGGTAATAAATGATTGAACAAACTCTCAGACCTCAGACCTCAGGCCTGAGGCCTTAGACTAAGGCCTCACACCTCAGATGTCATTAATCAGCGTGCTGTCTTTGCTTCAGTAGACAACTTCGCGACTACATTTCGCATGATATCATGCGGTTGTGCGGCAATATCTACGCCTAGGTTGATATCACTGGCTAGGTGGACGTGAGATATGCCTTACGCCTTCGTTTGGCCTAAGTGATCCAATAAGGGGCGCTTTTATATATTTTATCAGTAATAAATTATTAAATCACCTAGTATGCTTTTTTTGCTAGATCGATATGCTTTTTTTCGCCCATGATATAGCTAAATTTCGACCCTCTTTATTTGCTTTTTAAAGCCTCCCTATCTATTTGTCAATTTTCTTGAACTCTTATTAATCTCAAAAAAAAAGACCTCGATATATTCGTCGAAAAAAAAGAAGTATATATAGGCCAGAGCAGCGGATGTCTATGTTGTTCAAGAGTTAACTGTAAGCGAAGTGGTTGTCTGGAGAGTATGACTGTTTTACGTCCCGTAGGTTGACTGAGAATGCGGATTTGATTAGTAACTTGTACTGACGATTACTGAAGAAAGCAAGTTGAGAATCCAATGAAATTCACCTGATCTGTAATCTTTTTTTTCTTGTCGGAAAAAGGGTTTTTTTCAAACCAAGTGGGGAAACTCCACCGAAAACGTTAAAAAAAATTCTCTCACTGATACGAATAGCAAAAATATCGCTTCCAAATTAAAGGGTTTTCTTCTTAGACAATTTTATAGGACGGTTTCCTTGTTGTGCATATCAATTCTCGTTTTCTCCACGTTCTTCTTTTCGCCGATTTTGAATCGTATCAATACTTTAAACGTTAGTTGTTTTTGCACGATAGAAAAATTATCGACGAAATCTATGTCAAAGTCGGTTTAGAACATTTATGAAACAAGGCAAATAAAATGACAACATACCAACTGCCCCAACTATTTTTCATAATCCAATATGGAATGCCATTTTCGACACCAAAACCGACCACTTCAGCTGCATGATTAGGTTGTATTTGCCAACATTCATCAGAATCGCGCATTATTCCACCTTTGTAAAATTTATAACTTTTTGGAACGGCCAAATCTGAAAATTTTACTTTGAGAGATATAAAAATAACGTTTGAAAACTATTGAAATCATTTGCTTAAAGGAAAAAAAAATTTTTTTGTTGCAATTCTATGGAATTCCTAATCAATATTTGATAAATTGGTAAGAGATGAAGCCATAGAAGAAGCATAGCTAATATAAATGTTCAATGTGCTAGTAACTCTGGGTTGGATCACTTTTGATGTGTCAAATAATGTGCGAAGATGCTCACGTGAAGTATGCACATATGAAATACATGTGAAATATGTTCGAAATGATTATTAATTAAGCAAATTTATCGTTCGACTATTCAAAATGCGCCTACGCAGTAATAATATAATTACTAAATTAAATAAGCAAAATTGGAAGACTCATCGGAGATACGATCTTTGATCACGGCAAAAAATGGATGAGAGTATTCATCGACGACGATATTTTAGGGCATCAAATCAAAACTAAGACAACTTAGAGCAACAGGCCCATAGGTAGCCGTAAACCAAGCGATTGTATTCGGATCTGGCGATAGTGCATATAGATTTTTGACGAAAATTGTTCCTTGTCTAGGACATTGATGTGGATGCCCTCTCATGTAGGAATAAAAGCTTGTCTCCGTGAAACCATGGAATTTTCCTCGCCTGCAAAAAAAAATTCATTCAAAAGCTTCAATCGATTATTTCTTCCATCCACTGGCATCTATAAATTAGCTTTAACTTCAGCCCTGATGTAGTATCCTCACCATCATCATAAAGAATACTCTCAGTGTGTACACAAGTTGTTATTATCGAAATAAGTTTGTTGCATTTAAGCTGGGAAAGAACTGACAACTTGACTTTGCTCTTTCTTTTTTTTTTTTCATCTTTTTAAGTGGATATTTCCCATTCGTATTTGTTTAGTAAATGACAAATGCGCATCTTGATTGTCACTTATTTGGTTGCTAGTGATAATTGAGCGTTAATCGACTATTTATAAGTTATTTGCACCGGAAGTTTTCTTGAAAATGAAGCAAAAAAGAAACAAATGAAACATTTGCTACTGAGATCCTCCTGAGGAGAAGTCGAATAGCACGAAATCTTTATAAAAAATCAGTGATGCTATACGGATTAAAATAGAGAGTAAAAGGTTAAAGGTGAAAATTGTCGAATTTAGAGGAATTTAGCAAGTGATGGGATTGATGCGTATCACATGTCCCAAATGTCTCAAAATTACGAAAAAAAAAGAAAGTTAAAGGCATACCCCATAGCACGTCTTGTACTACCACTATAGCAACCATTGTTCGTAAAATCACAATCAATCATCTCATATTCGGAAAGACTGAGGATACGACCGTATTTGATCGCATAGAGTGATTCAACAACGGCTGTTACCGCATATGCCCAACATGAATTACATTTATAGCCTACAAAAGAGCTGTGAATTAATTTTTATACGAGTCTTTTACTCGCAGAAAAAAAAAACTTTTTAGAACTGCGAATATTCGTCCATGAGCATCTAATATTGGTAAGTCTATATATGCACACTGATAAAAGACAAAAAAAACACATCCATATCTGAAGTACAATAAGAACAATATAGCAAATAATGAATGATTGAGAATACATAACGGTTAATGCGGTCGTCAACTCAATTCATAGAAAAAAGGTCATTTGATGACACTTGATTGAAATAGCGAACGGGTAGTTATATGGAGAATTTCGAGGACGTAACCAACAGTAGTAGAAGATAATATATTTAGCACATTTATAGAGAGCAGTCAGTAAAATGAGAGCAAGAATACTGAATTAAGAAAGCCTAGAAATGTGAACGCAAGAACTCATCCAAAGTGGGAAAGTGCACCAATTATGACCGTTAGCTCAACCCAAGCACGGCCGGATTCCAGAACAGGATTAACCGATGACCCCATGCTGAAGTGAGTTGAATCGATTCACAGTTCCGATTAGACGACCGACTTCTGTCATTTATGAACCGATGACTGGAATCAGGACCCGCTCCAACTCACCTTCACAGTGTCATAGGCTAGCTTCCGTCCTTTCGCGGTCTCTATTGGATTCGGGTCTGATTTAATCCAGACTCCATGGTAGCATTGTTATCAGCTATTATAAGTTGACAAGAGAGCTCAAATACCTTGGACCGAAATTTCCAATGAATGAGAACGACAAATATTTAAGTTTTCACCGAAAAGCTTCACGCTTTCTAAAAAAAGAGCAGTAAATTACGAATTCTTATTTCCTTACCTTGAGATTTGATATCGGTAACTGCGTCAAATCTGCGCCAGTCCCAATGCGATGGGATTGGTTCTCCATTCCATTGTACCCAAATCCAATTGCGAGGATCTGAGCTTAATCCTCGATATTCTCTGTTATTTCCGCCGTTTTCATTCGTATACTATATTCGGTTCTTTAGTTGTTTTTTTTTTTGTGTGTGTGTGTGCAAAGAAAACGCTGTGAAGAATTGAATTGGTGCTGATGAATTAGATACAAGTTAGTGTTACAGCATATAGGTTTATAGATTATAACGCTAATTTTGAGGATCATAATGCGATACTTATAGCACAAATATTTACATCTACAATAAATAAAATCCATTTCAAAACTTTGGTTTCGTCCATAATTCAAATGCAGATTACCTTTAACGCAACACTTATCGTTGCAGCATGAATTAACAATCAGCGTTTTTTATCGAGTGCTCGGTTGTTGCGTAATGATCAAGATCGATATCCACAATATTAAAAGGATATTGTTAAGAAGGATTACAAGGATGGATATCGTCAAGAAGAACTTCGAATATAGAGTGGTTGATGAGAGGTTCAAAAAGAACAAGGAATTGTTAGGTATTCTAATCAGCAGAGTTGAGGACGAAGTGCAGTGGATGTTAGCAGTCAGTATGCCGACTTTTAATAGAGAAGAAACCGAAGAGGATAGTTGATGATCGAGATGGAGGGCTTATTCAACGATAGCATCAAATGCCGAAGATTCGTAGGAATCGCTATTGCTAAGATAGATGAATTAGTTGCAAGTAAGTATGTTTAGAAAGATAGCCGAATTGGGTTGGTAAACCTTTTTGTGCTCAACCGATCTTCAGTTAGAATTGGGCTTCAGTCGGATTCATGTTCACTTATTGCTGCAAATCCAAATTTTGGACCCTCAAGCCTAGTCTTCGCTTCTGATTCTATGTCAGCTGATGGAAGTTGAGGAGGGGGGGATGGGGGTGAGGGGGGAGGGTAAGGTAAGTTCTGCTCAGTAATCTGGGCATTTGCAGCTTTGCCTCGAGGAGTTAACCTCTTTAACTCGAATGATGTTAACACGTGTGCACATATACGCATAATTTAGATATTGCTAAGTGCAACTCACATCTTCATATTCTTCGTCAGTCCAATCGGCAAATTGCGTCACTCCATAAACGATGGAATCGTTATGTGAGTTCAACTCATCAATAAGGTGGATATTTTTTTGAAAGATCGCAAATCGAAATTCATATTCTTTGTCAGTTATATTTCCAGCACGATATCTGCAAAATCGGACAATTGCGCCATTGACCAGCTGGTTTAGATAAGGTATTCTCTGATGATCATTGCTTCATATTTTAAAGGAATCATCACTTTAAATAGAGTGAAATAAAAATTCAATCGCTCTTTTTTATTTAAGAACCTCGTGGTACTCACACACACCTCTCATATTCACTAGTACACCTTGTGGTCAGTGGACGTGAAATTTTACTAGTATAGCTTATAGAGTAATATCGGAAATGTCTCTAATTTTCATTCCGAATAGATCGAAATTGCTTAGTATTTTTGAAGACATTTGCTCATAAGCGAGCAATTTTCAATAATTTTCCTCAGTGATATATAGTGCGATGGGTCGATTATTTTTTCCTTCTTCAATTATCGCCCAGAATAATTCGATATTATAACTGCGATTACTTTGGCATTTTTCTTAGGATTAAACTGGGCAAGGATCGTATACTAGAGCATATAAGCATCATTGGCCTGCCTTTTATTGATTCCAAATGGTATATTTAAGTGACAGATTCCAAGTGGTACAATCTCATCAAGTGACGAGATGTCGTCATAACGCTCTAGGCGATTTTATTTTGTATTTTATCTTGTTTTAGGACGGCAGGAACGGCAACGACGGATGAAACGTTGATGAAGCTACAATTTAGGCGAGTAATATTTAATACCTAAGAATGACAGAATTATATGGGTCGGTCTACTCAGTCACAGTTTAAAAACTGAGGGAGTAGTTGTATTAATGAGATCAGCAGGAAGAAGATTCTAGACTCGTACACCGCGAAGAAGAAATCCGTGCAGAACATTGTTTATAAGGCTCGATCTTCTGACGAGGTGAAACCGATGCATACGTCGATTGCGGGCCGATGGTGGGGGAACGGGGCAAACTGGAATATTTGTAATAGTGGGGGGGGGGTTGTCGGAAAAGCCGAATACAAATTTATGATAAACAATCAGATCAAAATTGAGCTTGCAATATCCCAATGATATCAGGTTAAAGATTCTTAGCCTTATAGCGTAATTAGGTTAACATAGACTACGATTAATTTTGTGGAAAGCAATATGGTTGCTGCATTTTTGGACATTCTTTAGGGATCTGATATTGTAAACCAAATAAGGAGACCACACAGGAGTGCACGATTGCAAAATCGCTGGGCAGTTGGCGATGGTGGCATTTCGGTAATGCTCAATACCTATATGCTATAAAGCAATTTGCAATTTTCGGCCTCTTTTCAGTAATAGCCGGACACTGCAACCTTTAGTGAAGTTTAGAGCCAATTACAATACCCCAAGCTCACGAAAACCATCTGGGTTGGAATGACCATCAACGTCCGAGTTCAAGAAAGCATTCATGTCGATAGTTAATATGTACCACATCAGATTTTTCATGGGGGACTTTTAACTGCTATAATTTCGACTATTTATCTAATGAATCAAAGTCCATTTCGCACAGTATTGGAGGACATAGGCAAGATGATGCAATGGTGGTAGACCTCGAGAGCATCAGCAAAGAGCTTAGCACCGCTTAGAATATTATCGGAAGCATTATTAATGCATATGAACGATAAAACATGATCCATGATGCCTCCTTCTAGCATATCACTAGAAATTAGACGTAAAGCCGAAAGAGTATCTTCAATTCTTGCTTGAAGACTTCGCCCACGTGCAGATGCTCTGACGTACCTGTATAAAATGCATAAGAAAAAAAAACGCATTACCATTTACTTAATGAAATATTTGGGAAAAACGCAAGCAACTAGTGGTTTGAATAGATAAGGAGCTCGAATAACTTGATAGCTCTATCTATATTCTTCATCTGTACATTTAAGTCTACGATTAATTTACTTACTTATGTAGAAATTCATCGTAGAGGATACGCATATTTTCCGTTTCGTTGTTACGTTGTTGTGCTGCGCTATGAGCATAAAATACGAATAAGATAAACAATGTTGGAATATTAGCAAGCATTTTATTCCTTCCTAGAAATACTCTCTTAATTACGCAAATAATATTAAATATAAATAATATATAAGAGTTAAAAATTTCTATTAAATAGTTCAACAAATCTTATCAGCTACGATTGCCTATCTTATCAGTTAACTAGTTGATAGCAGTTCCATATCAGCTAATCAGCTAATCATTGCACTTTAATATATATCGACTTATACAGTTACTCGATATACAATTCCACTGCAATTATTTTCGAGTTTAGTTTAGTTTATATATTGCATTTGATGATGCTATTCTGCTGAATCAATTCATTCGACGAAATATTTTCAAAGTTATTGATGAATTGTAAGAAAATATTAGCAATAAAAATTTCAAACAAAAATTTAATGCTTAGGAATGAGATAATTTTAGCGAAAATGAGCAAATATTTTAGCAGTTGCGAAGAGAGTATAAAGAGAAATTTTCTATAGAAAATGCTTTCTCTTATGGAATCTTTTATGTCGTTCATAAGCATTTCCAAGCGAAAAAAATCATCATCTATGACTAAATAAGAGAATCGTGTCCTTTTTGATAAGAAATTACTCATCATAGATACGAGTCATTTTGTTCTTTTATGAAAAATTACAATTATTTTTGAATTTCGTTGCTTAATTTATTATTATTTTTTCACTTTCGAAGTAATTAAAAAAGAACTGAATTGATATTCACTCACTCTCTCACACTCTCTCTCGCCTCCTTTATAGTTGTTTTGAGTTTTATTGACACATTATTCTTGCGTAATTCATATTTTTGAGGTTCAAGTAACGAAAATTTCCACTACCAATCTTTATTAATAATGATAAGTTAAAATCCTACACCATTCAAAATTAGTGCAAATAAACTTATCTAGTACAAGTGAGTGATGATTTCTGTCAAATAGATTGATAATCACGATGGTACCGATTTGATGATATTGTCGACTCCATTCACATTTAATTATGAACAAATCGAATAGATGTTTTTATGAAGAAATGCATAAAATAATTGAAAACTTGAGGAATTTATTTGCGTTAAATTGCTAGAAATCACACACTAAACTTTACAGGAATATAGAAATTTCAGTATAAGGTGTAAAGAGAGGCTTTACCTCTTTATAAGAAGCAAAAATAGAATATAAAAAAGGGCAATTGAATCTTCTTTTTTTTTTGCTACAAAAATTTGATGACCTTTCTTTGATATTTTCCAAATATTTCGATCATTACTGCGATTGAGCAAAAATTTCGAAGAGGTTAAAAATGTGTCATAGCTGAAATGATTCCTCTCATTAAATGTTATTCGTTGAATGTTTTATAGATGTAAAAATGTCAAATAATCATTAAATAGTTCAACTGTTGATGGCTGTTTCTTTCGAATTTTTTTTTCCTCTTTTTCAATTATTCAGATAGAACGAATTTCATCATAATTTCCCAAAAAAACGATTGCGCATTTTAGAAAATTTATTCTGAGAAAGTTTTCAAATAATAATTAGTATCCCACTAAAGGAAATATTTTTAGGTGTTTTAATGAGAGCGTCTTCAACATAACAATTCTCACATAAGTGACCTATTATTAATAAACGAAAAACGGAAGTAAGCCATTTGAGAACGTAATATATTTGTTAGAAGATGTGGAAAGGTTTGTAGTGAAATGCATTTTAGCTTCTATTTGAAGCTTCTATTAGCATAAGATTATATGCCATAAATCTTCTGCATAGCGTATTATACCCCACCGTTATTCGCTCAAAGGCAATTGCTTACTTAGCAGCCTTCGGGCAGCAAAATTCATCGCAAAATTAAATTCAATTACTCTCGAGCAAAAAGCAATAATTCGAAGTTTTTCTTTTCGATCAATGAGATGTCTCGATGTTAGTATCGTTTGAGCTTATTTGACTTTTGCTTTGAGAAATATCTCAACTTATTTGCCTCTATTCTTTATTTAGTAATTATGAACTCTAATTTGAAGAAACTTTCTTGCTCGGTTACGGATCATAGAAAACGCGTTATGAATACAGTGAAAAAAAGTAGACAAACATATAAACAAACAAACAAACAAACCAACAAACAGACAAATAAACGAACGATTAAAGACGTATAAACAAACGAATAAACAGCCGAAACAAGTAAACAATACGACAAATAAACAAACAAACAAACAGACAAACATATAGGCGGACGGACGGACGGATGGACATGCGAACAGACAACTGGCTCAACAATGAGTTACACGTCGAAATAAACCGCTCGGAAATTTTTTTAATTATTTTTTTGTAACGAGAACAACAGTAACAACATGATATACAAAGTGAATGCATTTATATA
This sequence comes from Toxascaris leonina, assembly GCA_022844705.1. Taxonomy (NCBI): domain Eukaryota; kingdom Metazoa; phylum Nematoda; class Chromadorea; order Rhabditida; family Ascarididae; genus Toxascaris; species Toxascaris leonina. The sequence goes on along the minus strand of JAARMF010000321.1, from coordinate 61,268 downwards.
ATAATAAAACATTCAGCATTTTACATATAATATAACAAGCATATAATTTTCAAAGAAACGGGTCTTCCTTTTGCTTATAACCTTAAGTTGTTAGCTTAAACCTGTTAGCTTATTCTCTCCGCACAAAAAATCAATTTCACTAAAATTCCGTATCAAATATACCAAAAAAAAGGACTAATTTCATACGAAGGATTTTCGTTGAATCACCGATAACTTTCTTACGCTGAACTTTTGAGATCTCGCATTTATTCATTCATTCGAATAATAAGACAGCGTAATGATCAACAGTTTCATAGGCGCTATACTCTTATTAACTACGAATGGATAAGTTACAGTCAATGGTCACTAGATTAATGCAAAGATATTCTCTAAGAAAATGCCCATCGAATACAACTATGAAAAAAAAAGAAGAAAATGTTGTGAATATATTGAAAGTTGTATGGAATTATTTAAATGATGTAATAATTTTATTAGTGCTATAAAATTATTGGCGTAAACATTTGAATATGTGAATAAAAATTATATCAGAAATAAATATTATTATTTTGCTCATATTGTGAGAAATTTTTATTTGTTTAGTCATTTGAAGCCAATATAAGCGAATAAATAAAAAAAAAACGCCTAACTGAAAGTCAAATGTCCATGATTAATGCTTGTCGACAGACCGTTTAGTGACCAATGTGACCATTTCATGGAACAATCCTCTTTATGGAATATGTAACGTTCTCGCTAAAAAAAAGGAATGAATAATTAAAGGTGATCGCAATGAATGGACAATAGGCAAGAAGAAAATTACAGCATAATTTTTTTATAACATCATAAGAAAATATACAGATAGTAGTACGACAACGACGATCATTGCTTTTCAACAGAGGGTATTTTATATGGAGCTGTTTTGGGCGATAAAGAAGTAGCATGAATAAAGAATACGAAACAGATTTCTACTGATACACGTATAGCATGACTGAGGTTCCATAAATGAAGAATCTACTTGAAAGTCAGGAGATTTTCCTGAAAAATCCATATGAAAGAAAATTTTAAATTTGCCATAATGAGCGAAAAAGTGCACGACTATCGGAAGTTCTATGTCCAACAAAACACAAAAGTCTTGATATTGTGTGAGAAAAAAGAGCGAAAGAAAGTAATATTTGCATAAAGTTGTAGGAAAATTCAAAACGATATACTTTAAGCTCCTCAATTGCGGTATGGCGGCTGAAGATATTTTTCGGATAATTGCAGAAAGTCATTCATATTGCAGAATGAAAGGAGTATAGAGAAATGGAGATGATGAGAGGGATGGAGAGGATGGGCTAAATCATCCACAATAAATTTCCCATTATTTGTGAAAGCTCAACAAGTTAATGCCAATAAACTTGTTATAAAGTGGTTGGAATAACGGGAATCACTTGAAGAGAAAAATATATATGCTTGTATTTTCACCGTTAATTTATATATATATATCAAAATATTTATGGTAAGATCAATTTGCCATCTTCGGTTGTATAATCTTCTTGTGTTGGGCTCGTATTGTTTACGCCACAATGCGAAAATCGATCGACGACAACTTGCAAATCTGTAAAGCACATCTCAAAATGTTCCTTAATGGCCTTAGAAGTCAATGATAATCAATGTGTTGTCCTTGCTTCAGTGGACAACTCAGCGACGATATTTCGCATGATCCTTCATATGTTCGTATCATAAGGATGGCGGCTCATGACGTGTGCCTTCAGCTATCTCGATCATCTGGCTCGAGGGGATTCAACGGAGAGCGCTTTTACGAGTCTTAGTCTCAGTCGAACATCTCTGGCGAGAAACGAGTCACATCGCCTAGTTCTATTCAAAATCTTCGCATATTCAAATTTCCATAGGGAGTTTTTTTGCGGTAGTTGAAACGCCTGAATGATTGGCAATCGTATATGCATAGCTGGGGGCCATCTATATAATTGCATAAGAGATTATCACTGATAAGCGCTTCCTATCAATAATACATTTATAAAGCATTTAATTGCAACAAGTTGTTCTCCTATTGAGACCATATTTCATTTACTATTTAAAATATCTTCACATAATGATTGCAATTAACCTTTCTCCCAATTGTAGTTGTTATCCTCGAGACCATCGACTGAGAAATGCGCATCTTGAAGAGTCATATCAAGTGATGCGATTCCTTCCGATGAGCTCACACTAAAAACAAAGAAAAGAAAAATGGAAACATTTCTTGAAGATACGTTGTGAGAAATTTCTCTACTAAATTTGATAAGCTTCAAAAATATACAAACTTTCAAAACGATATTATTGAAAGTGTTATTAAAACAAGCATACGTTGGAGTCTTTTTGGACTAGCTAATAAATTCACTTATCACATCAATTATCCTTTTTTTAAGTGAGAGAATATAGGATAATGCCTAGGCATAAAATTACTTCAATTAAAATATTTTTTTTTGTTGAAATTAATTGAAGAGTGAAGATACGAATGAATCAATTCATTACAGGCTAACAGCACTAGCAATATCTCACTTGCCAAACAAACACTCATCGAGCACAAATTCACAACGTATAATAGTGTCGCATAACTAAAAGAAAAGTACAACAATATGAGTACACACCTAATTACAGGTCTATCACCGCTTATTTGTGATTCATACAATTTCGTCATTTTCTCGAGTTTTTCCGCCACTTTGATATAACCGAATGTTTTTGCATCATCGTATGGCGTTCGTCCCCATCTGCAATTTCTTCGATATATTTAGCCAAATGATATGTCTTTGCGCATATCGGTCTAATAAATACATAAAAACTCAGATGAGTTAATATTTAGCTCCACTCGTATCATAGATGGATATTTATACTATTCGGATACGGTGAAATCCTCATTTTATGCGTATCGATTTAATGCGAATTCAAATATTAATCGACGATCAAAAATTTACTTCAAAATAGATCAGTGATAAAAAAAGAATATGATTTTATGTTGAAGATCGAGCTAGAAATCAGATTTAAATTACATGAGATCTCAAGGTATCGGATTTCACATCTCACGGTTGAAGATCTTATTATGAAGAACAATTATGCGTGTTGGCACACTTTGCACAGATGAAGAAGAAGAAAGCTAAACGTTAAACCTCTGAAAATATCCAAAGAAATTAGCCTCGATCAATTTCTATACGGATGATTCGTTCAGACAATTTTCGATCACATCCTTTTAAGCGAAGAAAATTGGACAAACAGATCGAAAAGAGAAACCTAACAGCTTATCATTAGTAATGGTTAGCTCGATTGATCTAAACACCACCACAAGGGTTCCAAATTGTTAGTTTCAGTAGCAGCTCACTTGGCGGACTATCTCGACGCCAGTAAATACTCCTCTAGCTGAGCTAAAAACTCTTAGAAAAGGAAGGGCATGTGCATAACTGCGGCGAAACACGCCTCTCTTAGCTGATGATACTGGAGCGTTTGTTAGCTGGCAAAGATGGCCTATCGATGCGAGTGATTCAAATAGTGTCAATGCTGATCCGATCGTATGATGTTGTTGTGTTTTGCAAATAAGCTAAAACCGCCTACGACTGTGCATATTATCTCATCCATCACATTATTACCATGATGTTGACTTGAAGCCGTTATCCTTTGAGTATATATGCAGCGGCAACGGTGGGTGTCATCTGTGGGAATAGCTTTCAAAACACTTTTATCCCTGATGCTAGCACTCATTTGCATAAGCTGAAGTTAGAAGCGAAAACTTTACTAAGATTTGATAAATGTCGTACTCATCCACCAACTGCGAACGCAGCAAAATTTGTGACCTAAAGATCCGAGTCGTCCCGAAGAACACTACATCCAAGACTCAGCATATAAATCGAGGGGATCACCTCCGTCTTCAGGTAGAACTACAAATGCGCATTAACTCGTAGAATTGCAGACGACTCAACAACGCTTGGCGACTATCTGAAAAGCCTAAACATGAAGAAATGCCAACTAGATGGGAAGGCTTTGACTGCAGTTATTTCGTCATGTGTAAACAAAGTCTGGAAGAACCGTATGGGACCAGCATTTTCGTTACGACAACCCCCCTCCCTCCCTCCCCCAGCATGGAAGCCGATGATGACAAACAGGTTTGTACAGCTTCAAAGCGGAAGGTATCCATGAGGTTGAATAGCCGCCCGAATGCAAAAAAAAACGACCCGCTTATGCAAACGATGACAGCTCAACATATAAGCACCCGGGCCGTTTGTACCGAAATATCGGTATCAATGAAGGCAAGTATACCGAATTCGGGGTTGCGAGAAAATTTCGATAAATAGTTTTCAATCTCACCTCAAGAACTGCCCGAAGCTTGTTATGGCTGGAGACCCAGGAAATGTTCCAAATAAAAACGTTCCCACTCAGGAGCATTCTGGATTTCACTGACGAACAACGATGTGCTATATTCAAACACTCGACCAACTGTTTGAGGAAATAAACTATTGTCGTGCTATCTTCTACATCAAAATAATATCAAAGAAACGACAATTTATTCATGGATTTCTCTAGCTACTGAGTAGTTTACTAAATAGAAGCTGAAAGATGGATGTGCCTTAAGATCGAAGACCAACATCAGGTCAGTTTGAGTAAGGTTTTTTTAACCTCGACATAGCGTTACCTCACTTCTTTCATCCTAACGCTTACGATATTACCGGAATATACTTCCTGTTGAAAAATCGAATGTAGAATATACTCTTGTACAATCTTCTAGCCGGAATGTATTTTCCGGATGGTTAAAGATCGGATAACAAATTTGTTGAAGTAGTACAGGGTAAAAGCGACCTGTCTTTAGGATTAGGAATCACTCTTGCGATATCCAGGAAGAAACTGACAACATTTACACGACCTTCACATGCGGCCAAATGTAATGGTGTCCGTCCATCGTAATCAGTCATATTCATATCGGTTCCGCCAAGAAACATCCTATAAATAGCGAAATATTTTATTGCTTATTCAGTTGGAACCGCATAAAGTTGATTTTATGTGCATTGCTATCAGATAGCGTAGTGGAAATTGTGGAAAAGATTTCAGCAGGATTCCTTACCGTTCAAGGTTATGAAAGTCGATGCGTGCAAAAGGTTTGAATTACTAATGAGGACAAGTTGCTATATGTTGAAAGAGAGATTTAGAATAATTGTCAATAAATTCAAGTAGTCAATTTGTATGGTTATAATCGGCTAGTCAACATACCTAATATTACTCGCTAGGCAAATTTCCAATATTTTGTAATATATATTTGCCAAATCAAGTAATCATTTCATGAATACACTTATCAAAAAGATGAAAAATTAATGTTAGCTGTGTTACGAAGGCAATTTCTGAGGCAATAAATAACAATTGCAACTCTTGAGGTATGTATATGGAAATGAATAACATCTTTAGTGCAATATTTCGTTGATGAATCAAAGTGAAATAATTTCTCTTCTTTTGAGAATGGATCTGTATTATTGTAGAATTAATAAAATCATACCTTCCGATAGTATCAAGATCACCTTTCTTTGTTGCAAACATTAACTCGACGATAATCTCTGATTCATTTGGAACGCCTCTCTTACGTGGATCAACTTTTTTCGAATCCGTATGCAAGAGACTATCATAATTGTGGAAGTTGAATGCATCGATAAGTTTCTGAAAGGAAAAAAAAAAGATTATTCGTGAATAAAATTTGATGTCTTCATGATTACTATCCACTAGCTGAAAGATTTAAAACTCAAAACTCTTCACTATGTTTTTAGAGAGCAATAGTCTATCCCATGAAAGTACAGAAAGGATCAAATTAGAAAAAATCATAAAAGAGACGAGTAAAAAATTCAGCTTATTTCAACCTGAAATAAGAATGGTTAACCTGAAAATAACGCCCGAGTTGATCGGTGATTCTAAGTATGGAAAACTGAGAATGCTCCTATGAGTTTTATTATTGCGATAACAGATAATAAATTTTCGAGTATTAATAGATGAGGCCTACTTTGCAAAATGTGACACCTCGAGTACTATTGCCCATTTTATCGAGTGGCGGTGACCAAAGGCATATACCCATCAAATTGGGAACAACGACGATCATTGCACCCGAAACACCAGATTTCGCTGGTAATCCAACCTAAAATTCGCTTTCAAATGATGGTCCACTCTTATATCAATATATTCTATTTTATTTCGTTGCACGCTTCTTTCCTTCGGAAAAATAAACAAATAATAGTTTGATGGCTTGTGGCATTCACCTGGAGGATTTCAGTTTCTAGTATTCACTTAGATGGCTATTGGCATTCACCTAGATGGTTTCTTGTAGTCACCTAGGAATGCATCAACTATTCGAGTATTTTATACCAATTAAATGCACTCTATTGGATTTTGAGCGAAACAACGAATATAAGAAGTTGAATCATTTACACCTGATGAAAAAAAGTCAACTGAATTTACAAGATTACGAAAAAATTTATGAGGAAATAGTCAACCATAGCTTGGTTATTTTTCACCCTAATCAATGAATGAAATAACCTATTCGAAACAAACCTGAAATGCAAATTGACCACTATAATCGTACATTCCACACGAGTACATTAACGATAAAACATCACGGCATGGTCGTGCACTTATACATTTCTCATTTGTTAATGGACATACACCTGTAAAATCAAAGCGGGAAAAAAACTGCAATTCATAATTTCTGCACGGAACGTGAGAGAAATATGCTTGAATTTAATTCGCATCCCTTTTGCAATATTTATATCTTTAGTCACACTTAAAAAGTTCAAATAAGCCCTTTCTCTAGAAGGAAACATTCTTTTAAAGTTTTAAAGCGTCTTTATTTATTTATTTATTTCTAGTGAATTTCTCTCGGAAAATGAGGCATTTATTATTATGCTATTTGAATTTTCTCAATATCAACTACTAAAAATAAATAAAAGGTTGGTTGGAAGATTGAGCATTAAAAATGTTTTAAATATTTTTCAAATATTAAAATAGAATTTTTATATATAATCAAAATAATAATAAAAGTGAAGAATATAAATATAAGAAACCTCCATTAGCAAATGTTGCCGCCATAACCGCAGCACTTTCGCAGGTCGTTTCCAATGAGCATAATTGAAAATAAAAATCCAATTCTTCGCGTAACGATCGTGTTTCTGGTGGAAAACAATTATTCTCTTTCATATAGTATGATAATGCGTAATTTCGATCGGCCGTATCTCGCTCCGAAAGGAATCTTCAAAATTACCGAATTAATGAGGAAAAGGATAAAATAAACCACTCATAGGGTTGCAGATAAAATAAACCGTCAGTGAGATGAAGGGTAAAATAAACCACTAATAGGACAAAGGTTGAAATAAACCATTAATAGTGTAAAGGTAAAAATAAACCATTAATATAGTAAAGGGCAAAATAAACCACTAAGAGGGTAGACGGTAAAAAAACCATTATTGGGGTAGACGATTATGCAAATTTTTGAGCAAATGTTCTACTTTACTTTATGCAAATTGGTTACTCAACCATGAAATTCATTTCCGCTCTCAGTAAGAATTTAGAAAAATTATTTTAACCGCTAACAGTTATAATCATTCGTCATTAGAAATGGAGAATGTTTAGACTTTTAGCTTGAAATTCTGAATCATCATTCAAAAAGAAAAAAAAAGGAAAGAAAAAGACAAGCCATACGTTGCATTGTTGAATCCAACATATCCACCACCGGCTAATTTTTTATATTCATTTAATGCCTGAAATAGATACGCCAACTTAGGCTATCAAAAACTCTCAACTTTATAAGTATTAAAAGAAATGGCCAAGCGATTCGAAAATATTTCTGCACTAAATAGAGCATTTCAATAGTGAGTAGTAATTTAATAGCGAATATTTATAAGTCTCATTTCCGATTGATTATCTATCGGAAGGGAATTTAGAAGTATTCTTAAATATTTGTTGAATATAGATGCAGAGTATATGATAGAGAAAGTAACTGGTTATAAAAATTAGATCAGAAAAGATACGCATATTGAATATCGTTGTTGCAAAAGGAAGATGAAATAAAAACTTACGAAATCATAACGATCGGCCATTTTTAGATGATTCTTTAGTAGTGATGTAACAATAATTGCACCAGCATTAATAAGTGGATTATGCGGTTTTCCTGCAGCAAAAAAAGTTTAAATAGGTATTTTGATGGTTAAACGCGGAAGGAGGATCTATGTTTTTCATCGTTGAGATGAGTATAAATTAAGGCAAATATACCATAAAAACATCAACTAAAATGCTTATTTGTAGGAATTCGTTCATATTAGTTCTACAATTCGAAAGAGTTGGAATGCAAAAAAAAAAAAATTTGCTTGGAGCAATTTTTTTGAGAATTTTTTCTATTTTCTTCAGTTCAAATTTCATAATATTAAGTGACCTAAAATTAAGGTCGAAGAAACGATTTGTGTCGAACGTTTTTCAATTGTTCTTCCACATCAACATTATTTATTCATGTATGGGAAATGTACTTTCAAAGGAAATAATCACCATTGCAGTCGAGGCAAATCTCATTGAAAAGTCGTCCAGATGGTTCATGTCCAACATAGCTATGCACGAAATCAGCTCCCAGATCAGATGCGACAATCGCATAGTTAAATGCTGCAATTATTATTTTACTTTACAATTATATGCATAGAACGATATTACAATATATCCCTCCCTTTAAATTGGCTATTATTGTTCGATATATTCATATATCATTTCATGTGATAAATTTATTAAAGGTATATGCATAAGCCAATAATAATTGTCCCTTATACTCCTTCCTCCCCTTTCAAGAAAAAAAATCTAATTCATCATATGCAGATTATTCTCATTAGTGGTGCAAGATTTGGCATGCGAATGTCGTCAACTTTTTTCCTTAATATCGAAAAAGTCATTCCTAATCCTAAAGGCAGGTCTACTTTCATCTCATCTACTTCAGCAAATTTGCTATCGGCTTTATAGTCATATAAAAAAAAACGATTGCAATTTGGCATTCAATACGTTCGGGCCATAAAATTTAATGCACACAATTTTATATGCTAATGCATGCGATATGTTCTAATTCTCGCATATATTTCCTCCTCATCGAATGATATCATAATGCATACCTATTGCTTCTGTTTCTAAACAAAGTGACACAAATGGTTGCAGCTTCATGAATCTATTATTCTATGTTCGAATGGTGTAGTATAGATTGTTGATAGAACGGAAAATCACTCAAATTCAAATTGATAAACTTTGAGATTGACCTTTTGAAACCGATTGCACACAGAATGGTTGTTTCGCATCGCCGAAATTAACACGTTGTCCATCAATGGTGCATATCGAAACACCCCATTTATTGGGATCTTGTCGTGCCAATTGTGGAATATAGCTAGCCACTTTACCTTCTCGAACGTTTCGACACTAAGAGAAAATTTATTTTCTTTAGAAATAATTGCAAAATTATTATTGAAATAATATTCAAAAATTGTTGATCAAGAATTGTGCACTTATAAAATTCAAAAAAAAAAGAGAGAATCATTCCGAAGAAAGAAGAAACAACTAGAAAACACACTAACCTCTTCAAAAATTTGCTTGACTTTAGCGGTGAATTCACCCCAACTGGGTATAATGAGATCATTACGAAGTACTTGTGAGATCAGATTTATACTTGGTCGAATGCAACTGAAATGTATCGCTCATAAGTATTGCATATTGCAAAAATGAATACTGCATATTGCAAAGTATATTGCATATTGCAAAAATGAATATTGAATGAATCAGAAAATTCGCTTCAAGAAGTGTAGAGTAAATGATAGAAATGCAACAAATATATATATCGTCCTTTCCATATAAACTAGAGGTATGCACTCTACAAATGTGGAATTAACGAAATTTTTATATTGAAGAAAAAAGATTATTTAGTAAAAAAAATAATAAACAAATAACGAACTCTTTAAATTGCTCTTTAGTGAGGAGACAATGTCGAGTATCGCAATCGTCCTCGATTTGTGATTCGAATTCGCGCATTTTTTCGATAGTTTGTTTAAGACGTGGATCATCTTCTCGAATCCCAAATGATCGTAGAACCTAAATAAATAAACAAAGAAACTTCAGTTATCACTTTGTAGAATATAGGAAGATTTTCAAAGAAAGTGACATTTGCGCCATTATTATAGAATGCGAAATGAATAAATAAATAAATAAAGAATTAATAAAATTAAAAAAAATGAACGAAGGATCTCACACATACCGATAGTAATTTACCCATTGAGGCTTCATTTTCACGTTTTCTACACTTGAATAAATCATATGTTAGATCCTCTTGTGTTGGATGTGATAGTTGATAGACATGTTTTAATCCATTGGCTGTATCGTTAAGAATACGTGCCACTGATGAAACACGACTATTCTTAAGGATTTTACTCACATCCTCAACTGCAAATAGAAAATCGATTAGTGAATTATTTATGAAAGGAAATATTTAAGTATTATAATATTGAATAATTAATTGAAATTGATTAATTGAGTATTTAAGAGTATTCAAATTTAAATAAATTTCTCATGCGACTTGAAATGTTTCGCATGCGATATTTGTAAGAGTAAAAGGGAGTGAAACATCTAAGAATGTGAAAAAAAAAAGAATCGATAAAGGATTGGTGGTGCACAAATTGAGAATAAACGAATGTCGCTTGAGAGATGGAAATGTCATACCAACAGATGGAGCATATCCTTGTTTATTAGCATCGTTCGAATCAACCATGAGCGTTTCCATACTGCTGTTCTAAAAAAATGAGCGGAAATAAACTAATCAAAAAAAAAAAATTTTTTTTTTTTAATAACCAAAAAAATGCTCAACAATTATGAGAATGCGCTCAACTCGTTGATAATATTTCTATGACCAACGGCTTATGCATTCAACTTCAGCATATTTGAAAGTAAAATCCAATCAATAAATGATGTTTTTGATGATCGATGATAATTTTTTCTCACAAACTGAGATAAACTCGGCCTATTTCGTTTACCAATTGAGTGCTCTACCACTAAGCTATCGTAGCAATTTTCAATGAGCATTAATTCATATTAACGAAAGTCCCATTAGTTCAAGTGAATTAAACATATAGTGCGAGTCTTGTAATAAAATTATTGCGTCAATAATCAGAGTTGAACGAACATTAGCGAGATGGAATGATTATATAGAGACAAATTACTTAGCACTTAATATCTATCGACAATTATACGAGCAATTTCCCCATGAATCTTGAATATAAAAACTTTCAGGCATCCTAGGAATCAGAATTAGGATCGCATTATTACGCCAATAATCAAAGTTTATTGGAGGATCAAAAAATTTCTTTTTTTTTTGCGATTTCATATTGCATTTATTTCGTCCGTACGAATAATTATTTGGAACAAAAAAAAAAGATTCTCATGGAAAAATTTCATTTTAATCAATATTTTCATTGATCGATGAATTCAAATACCTTTCTTTAAGCATATATATTTAACAGTTAAGTCAAATTGCGATTGCAACTAAAAATGAGAGAAATTTTTTCCGACATTTTTACTAATCATTTTCTTTAGCGAATGAGCGAAAATTTCAATGTGGCAGATTGTATTTGAAATGAAAATGAATTCTTTCGAAATAAATGTGAAACATATTTTCGTCCGTTTGAAAAATGAAACGAATTCTTTTTGCAATATTTAGAAAGAAAATATGAAGCGATGAAAATATCGACTTTTTTTTAGCACGTAAAGATAAAATAGAGCAAAGAACAACGTCCGACGAATTGCCGATATTTATTGCTAGCTATTTATTAGCTATTAGCGCATAAACATTAGGTCAAGTTGGTTAATTGGTTGATTGATTGGTGGGTGGGTCGGTTGGTCGGTTGGTTGGTCGATCGATCGATCGATCGATCGATAAGATCAATTCGTCATTAGTTGATTTCAAATGTGAGAAATATATACACCTCTCTACCGCGCACTCTATAGTATCATTGACACTTTAGTTGAGTTTTTGTTTCGAAAAAAAAAGATTGATTAGATTATTAGTGCAATATAATGCACTAAATGTTTATTAGTTAGTTGGTCGATGTCCATAAGTTTTTGAATTTCACACATTCGACTGACTAGAAGATATTCGAAAATATCAGCAATAATAGCAATGTGTGCGTGTTTTTTTTTCTTCATTTTTTATAATATCATTTATTCAATTTAGTATTTATATTGTATTTCACCGAAAAAAAAACTTTTTCTTTGAGAACTTACTGATCGTATTGCTCGAGTTGATGGTAAAACACTATACATGAATTCTTCCGAACTGACTGTTCACTAATGTTATGCGAATTTTTTGATGTCGGATTTATGCGAAATGAAGCCTGAAAATATGCTAAAACTAGTTGTTTTTAAGAGATTTGTTATGTGATGTATTATTGGCATATGCTTAATTTTATTCATTTAAATATTCATAGTCGAAATAATTAAATTCGATATGTAGAGAGAACGATCCTCGCATATATAGAAAGGATAGCATATCGAAATTGACTTGTAAAGATCGATTCGCATAGAGGTTAGCAGTTTTTTTCTTTGTGGAATTATTACATGGAAAATTACTCGTAGATATCGCAAATAGTTATTATTGGGTAATTTAAACAAAAAGAAAATACCCAAAAAGATGCGTAGATTCACTGATGCTAGCCAGCTAACTACGAAGAGATGAAGCAAAAAAATCACAACGCAAAAAGTTGTTGAAAGTGAGAAAAAGCAATAATTTGAGGATGCATAAGTGGATTAGCACGACGCAAATACAAGAAGGATCGATTAGCACCGAAAGTGAATCCTCAAAACTAGCATAGAATAAGCAAGATAGACGAAGCAAAAGATTGTTGAGTATGAGTATGCGAAAGAAACAAAATAAATAATATAGCAGAAGTTGAACACACCGCATAACGCTGTAAATATTTCATTGCCGATACTCAACGAATAAAGACACACTATTTGAATGAGCGGAAATTCGAACGTAAATATCAAATGAAAATGCTTGAAAAAAATTCAACAATATTTAGGGAAAGAAATCTCAATTAAGTGCTAATTTTTTTCCGCTGTTTTCTAATCTCATTTAAATTTTCTTTGTGCGGCAATTTTCACTCCCCCCCCCCCCAAAAAAAAAACAATATGCCTAATTTCTTAATTTTCTTTTTTTTTTTAATCCCTAAATATTAGAAGGAATTTTTTTTGTTTTGTTTTGTTTGGTTCTATTATAAAGTGACATCATCGCTTGGAAATATTCCCATTCGCATGATTTATTCATTGTTGTCGTTCAATAATTCAAAGAAAGAACGAAAAAAAAAACGTTTTTTTTCTTTTTATTCATTTTAAAGAATTTGTTAACGTTTGTGATTGTTATCCGATTCCATTCGATTGCTTCGAGAAAATAATCTTCTTCAAAATTATGAGAAAATTCTTTACTTATTTTTCGCTCATTGAAGTGTATATATTACATTAGATGAATCATTTTCTAGTAGTACCAAATTACAACAAATAAATTCAAGCAATTTCCTAGTAACGAAATCTTAGTTCTTCTTCACTAGGATTGGCTATAATATCCTGATAGATAGGTCTAGATCCTAGCAGATAGTAAATGTGGGCATATTTCCTGGAAGTGTAACAAAAAATATAGCTCACATTTTAGATTTATTTGCAAAAAAAAAAAAGAAAATCAGATAATTTTATTAAAAACACGAAGAGTTATTCGAATAAAGTGACACGTCGAGCACAGTTGTTACATGAAGTGATGATGAAATATTTGGACGCAATAAGTGGAAATAGCTGCTGTTACTGCTGCTGATGCTGATGCTGTTGCTATTAGCTTCTAGGGGCTTGCTCGAATGCACGATGCTTTTTATCGACCCGTAGGCAAACACATAGCACGCGTGCGTCCTGCAGAGTGCAAATACACTCATTTCTTTGTTATTCTCTCGACTTTGTTACTTAACACACATATAATCCTAATCCGTATCGCTTAAGCAAGAGATACCGATGCGAAATGTGTGAAAAAGATTCAAGGCACCTTTTGACAAGAATCAAAGGGAAGGGGAAAGGGNGGGGGGGGGGGGATTCGTTGCATGAGATTATCCATTGCAAATTGTTGAACAGCCTACGATGTCATTGGGACCCTCCTACAGCAATTTTTTCTCCCGTGACTTGAAACCATTTTTTTTTCTTTTTAGGGAATTTCTACATGATCACAAAGGAATTTCACGAATCGTAAGCCCCCTCCCCCTCCCCCCCTCCTCCCCAAAAAAAAGTTCCTTGCTTCGATAACTGTTTTTTAAATTATGAAACGAATATCATCACTGTAATCTTCATCTCTTCGTTCCTTATGCGAGGAAAAAATTAAACCGACGACATGAATACTTAAATAATTGGCAGTATTAATTAGCGAAGAAAGTCGACATCTTCGACTACCGCTTCATCGATTTGCTTACCACATTCTCGATGAGCTTAAATGGTTGTAATCGAAAAAGCTAACGACTAATTTTGGAATTCACTAACGTCAATAAATTCCCTATAGTGTAGTTGGAATTGCGCTAATTCAGATGATACCTTGAGCTCGAGCTCTCTCAATTTTTTTTTATTTTTTTATTGGGTTGAACGTTCTTTGAAATAGTATTTTCCATGTAGAAAAAAAAAACCGAAATGCTTCTGAAAATATTGATCATGTTTATTGCTTAAACAGTTAAGTTTTACACTCTAAGACAAAAAAAAGCCGAAAAGAGCGTTATAAAGTGCCAAAGTGAGAGTATATATCTTTTGATTGGGGGTGAAGGAAGAGGAGGGGGGGGGGGGGTCGATGGAAGGAAAAGAGAGAGCAATAGGATATATAGGCGTTTGAAATTTCATATGACAAGATGATAAAAGCATTTGCTCTTTCATCATAAAGTCATTTTATTTGCACTCTAATTGTTTAGGAAACGTAATATATTTCTGAAATTTAATTTATATAATGAAATGAGACTACAATAATTATTATTCATCGAAATATTTCCCTAGATAGAATCTTTATTGAAATCAACAAACAAAAAATCCTCATAAAGAGAAAATTTTTCTAAAATCTTTCGATATTATTACATTTATATTTATCACTTATTCAAATATAATTTTAAATTATGCTAATTTTTCTTACTAATATAAATTGTGATATTTCGCAAATAAAAAAAAAAAAATAAAACATTTAATTTCAGTAATTTATCGATTATAGAATTTATTCGTTAAAGAAATCAATCTATTTATTCGTTTAACGAATCGTATCGTTAATAATTATATTGAAAATTTCACAAAAAAATCTCTGCAAAATATTTATGAATATTGCCTAAAACTAGAAGTATTTATTACGAGCATTAGATATATTCATACATATACGGCATCAAGATGACATCAACGAGTTTCATTCACCATTCATTCGTTGTGATCGAGTGGCATAATTGCGCCATAATTGTGTCAGAAATATCATTGATTTCTCTTTATTTTCTAGTTAATCACAATCATCATCACTACGATACTATTGCATTCTCTTCATTTGAGATATTTATTCACTCTTTGAATCTATTTTCCCTCTGTCTGTGTCTGTGTCTGCGTCTATGCCTGTCCGTCTCCCTCTGGTCTATGAAATAAGATATCACTGTTTTTTTGCGATGAATGGTAACAAAATTCGACTCCAGTGATAAATTAAGCGCAATTATTGAAGTATAATAGTTGAAATTAGCAAAAAAAGAAAGAAAAAAGAAAAACTATGTTTGCCACAAATAATTTTCTATATGCTCCACTTCAAATGAATAATAAAATGAATTAAGCAACTTTATAATAAATAAATAAATCTATATAAGTGTTGTGATTATCAGTTATCGCGGAAATTTCTACTAAACAATGATCATTGTGTTTCCCATAGATCTGATGACTATGAGATTGCATCATTTTTTCTCGTTAATTTTTTTTTTCCAAAACTCAAATTGAAAGAATGCTTTTATTTTGTGATAATAAAAACGATCTTAAGTGATCATTAAATAGAAACCTAACCAAAATTGCAAGGTATATTTGACCGTTTCACTCTCTCTATGAAAGCTGCGCTTTGCTAGACATTTCCAATATCAATTGTATTCTAATTCATTCTGATGCGATTGCTAGCACATTCCTATTGCCCGATACCTTTCGTTTCGTCCATCTTTCCTATTAATGTCAAAAGTTTTTTATGCATCATAGGAAGTGTTCTTCGATGACATTGAGCGTTTAGCCTTAAGTTCTTGAAGTATTATTTTGGAAACGAATGAAACAACTTGAAGGTAAAAGCCTAACGTTAATCCTATTCTATATTTCTTAGCATCGAGAAATTTTATACAATAAATAATTAGAGATGATTAATTTAGATGAGCGACAAGCCAATTATCTCTAAAGTTTTGCACTGGAGTAAACGAGTTCTATATTATCATAGCACCAATGATGTCTTTCGAGTTTGCTAACATTTAACTAGGAAAATTCAGTTTTTTTTTAAATTTAAAATAAACAAGAAGAACCCGCCACCACCTCAGTGAATGGGAGAATAGATCGCCTCAAAAGAATCACTCAAAGATGTTGTCGTCCATCGAATCTTAGGACTACCTATGAGTTATCTATAAGACTCAGGCAATTCCGCTACCTCCGCAATATTTTATTATAATACTTATAATTACTTCATCTTATTCATATTTATGCTAAAAAAAACCGTTACTTGAGTGATTCTCTATCGATACTTTGTAAGCTGAAGTGTAGGAATCCATGGTTATTAGCAGGGTATCTAAAGATGCAAAATTTTCTGCATATATTTGGAATTTAGGCAATGATATTCGCTCGAAACTATATTCTAAAGGTTTGATAGTAATCAGTGTTTGGGAAATTATCGTCATGATTATAAATAATATTAAGTACCGTTCTATATTTAAATACTCTGCTCATCTGTTGGGTTGCGAGATTTTATTTCTGATATATTCGCATTGTTGTGAATGTCTAAAGAAAACTTTTACTAGCATAACGCATCGTAAAATTTGCCTGGAACTCTTTCATTTCGATTAAAATCGTTTGTTGATATTCCACCTTGAATCACTAGAAATATCATTCCCTAAAAGCTAATCTTATCTCATATTTCAACATTTTAAAGAGACTCTCTGAGATCTCATTCAATACTCAAATACGTAAATTATACAAAAGATATTCTCAATTTTGGGTTTAATTTTCGATTTGAAGTTGTACATGCTTATAGTAAACTCACTATCGCACTTATTGAAGACGAAACTATCTTCACTTTGCAAGATGTACCTAATTAATTTCACTCTATACTTTTGTTTGTTTATTTTATTTATTATATTTCCTCCTAGTTATTATTGTATGATTATTATTGTATTGAATTTCAGATATTTTCCGTAATTCTCTGTTCATTTCTTCGGCTCACATTTACTCGCTAGCAATGTGATAGATAATATGTCGTCTTGCAGTTGTAACAAACAACCTCAATGCAATGTCTTTTCCATGTGCCTAGTTACGAAGATGTTCCATATTGGGTCCATTCCTTTGCTTTATTGCCCACTTTATTCGATTACCAATTCGCCAAAAGTTTTGATGAAATCTAGGGCTGTACAATATATATATAACATTAAGACAAATGTTCCTTTATCAATTTATTTGTATATATTTCTTGTTTAGTTTTATTCTATTGTTCGAAAGAAGTTTTTCGCATTCCCATTCGAATACGATCATAATAATAATACTATTATCTGCTAATTATTACTGATTACTACTAGTACCACTACCGTTATTACTACTAAGGCAAAAGGCAATGTAGAATCCCCGGAAAAGAAGACTCTGCCATCGCGAGAGATCCCAGTTTTACGGCAATAGTTCGAGCTGGATCGATAGATAATACACGATGAGTTTGTGGTAAATTTCAGCGGTATATCATAAACTACGCTTAGCAAACCGTCTTGTTTACGTTAATCCATCAATATAGGTTTCGGCTATTTACGATATAACGAACAAATCAGTAGCTGAATGGAAAATTCAGCGGTTATATTGGTTGTAATTTGTAAAATAGACTGATGAAGCCATTTGGAGATTGTTTTCTTTGAAAAGAGTTAAGCACGGGGTTGTGTTACGTTAAGCACGGGGTTGTGTTATGATAAGCACGGGGTTGTGTTATGTTCGGCATTCCACATTTGTTACAAATCGTTTAAGAGGTTTACTATCGATATTCCCAAGCAAGAAATTCGCAGTTACTTAAATCTCCATTTATGCTTAGTTACTTCCACATCTTTTTTTTTTGGAAATATGAGTTTGTTTTATACCCTTTGTGCTGAAGTCCGGAACGATACTCAACCTAGAAAGGTGGAAGTTACCGGACTTCTACCTGTCCACCTAGCTGCAACAAAAATCGACGTACTTGCGATTCGTATATGGCGCATCGGAATTCACCTAGTCGTCAACAAATATTGATTCATTTGCTACGCGACCCAAATTTCTGGTCTTTGGTGAGCTCTGAGATATTGTAATACGAGCTTTAAGAACGAGTTCTGATAGCGAAATGTAAAGACAATGAAAAGCGGGTTCCTTCAAGGAAACGGAAAAATAGGCATAATGGTTTCCAGAGGTACGACGGTACTGATATTTCAAAAATTGCCACCCGAAACAACACACCTTCCAAAACGTCGTCTCCCATTACACTGTCGTTGCTACCTTATACATACAATACCGACATCGAAACAACCGCGAAATTCAAATTTAATCGCATTTAGCAGCTCTATTGCATGCGAAGTGCAATCACGGCAAAGTTAGTGATGTGCTATCGGTTCATCGATAGAAATGTCACTTTTGTGAGAACTGGATGTTGAGAGTGTTGCGCGGTTCGTTTTCAGATATTTCTGCTTGAACGGGGTGGCTATTTGGTCTTCCTCTACCCTCCTGTTGTTTAATACCATTAACTTTAGGTGTGTCCCATTTTGTTATATTGCCTATCCTCCTTTCTCCTCTTCTCTCCCCTCCACCACCTCTCCTACTCCAGAGGTGCCAAAGAAAGTTGATTCGCTACTTTAGGCACATTTGGCACCTGGATCATTTTTAGGTTGTCGTCACCGATCAGTCGCAGCCTGTTGAAGTTTCTATCTTGTTCTCATTGCTGTGTACGCAGCGTTTTACAACCCTTCTCAGTTTAGGGGATCATGGGGACCCGGGGTGGGAAGAGGGGGAGGTGAAGGGAAAGTGGCTGTTAGACCAGCGGCTGTGATCTAGGTTCGGTCAGTCATGCCAGGGCGTGGCTGAGCCACATTCTACCTACGAGCGGAGCTGTCTGCAAATCAAGCAACGTGTCAAGATGAATTAGAAGGCCGTAATCAAGCGACTGCAAGGAGTCATGCGCCTTGCAATTGCCCAAGCAAGCTCTACGGCATGTTTGGCATCGCCATGTGAGGCCTTGGACACGTTCATCCTCCACTACCTTTGCTGAAATGACCAGAAAAACATCTGTAGGTGATAACGTTTCAAATTAGGCTTACATAATGATATGTTAACTTCAGTTACATGTTAGTACAAAATGTGAAATGTGCTATCGGTTGTCTTGCCATTACATTAGCCACATTATCGGCGTTGCGTCAATTGTTTTACTTGATATTCTCTTTAGCGTCTATCGCCGCACTGAGTCTTGAATTGGGCTAGCCGAACGTGGAACATACTGCAACGAAGATGAGTTCGGCGGCGAACGGAAGTATGTGGACGGCGATGTCATATTTGTTTATGGAAAGAGTCGATGATCTCATCTATGCCGAACTTCTTGCTCTTTCATTTTCCTTCTCGATTCTTATGCG
>JAARMF010000321.1:25049-35473 GCA_022844705.1 Toxascaris leonina | reverse complement strand
GGGGGGGGGAAGGAAGAGAAGTTGATTCGCATTTGGTGAATAGTTATCATATATGATGAACATAGCCTCTCTTTGACGCAGCAGCAACTGCCATCTATTTTACTTTTGTTTCCAGTATAAGCATATGGTGAATAAAGATGACATATCGTTTTAGCAATTACAGTGCTTCAAGGGAAATAACAACTGGTTGGGATCTGAGTTAATTTTTCCGCCGCATTGCTCGGGTATTAGTCCATTCTTTGAGGTGACACTCAAGAAGAAATTCTGACGAGAAAATCATTTTGGGTCTGTACATGTGTCATCTGTTGAGTGTTGCTAAGTGAAACGTCGTTCTGGATATAAGCGTTGTTTTGGATAAGCGTCTTAATTTTCATCTTCTCTCTGGAAGAAGATAAATCTCAGAGTGCACAGTAAGCGTTATCGCTCACAATCCAGAACAACTCTTCCTTCACTTAGTTATTGCTCATTCAACCTTGCACTTAGTCACGTTTTAGAAATAAGGATCACCGATTTGAAATGGCACAAAAATTGAGGACTCCCTCGCATATGTGGAGAGAAGGAGAGAGGGAGGACAGCTGATCGGCTGGTCGAGGAAAGCAAACTATCATTGTTTTAGCATCGCTTATCATGAAGAGAGATCCGAAGCAGTATTGTTCAAGCCATTTGATGTGCTGATTATTTCCACTTTGATTTCTTAGTGTTATTTTCTTTTGAAGTTGGTACATTGTTCGTCAACTCGGCTTTACACTTATGGCTTCCGGCTTTTTGCTGCTTACTTGGCAAGATACAATGCGATACTGGGATTCGGTACATTTTCATGTGCATTGGATTATGGTGACTGTGATCGTTTTCGCATGGCTCTACAAGACGCTTCATTACGCTGGTATGTTTATATAGATGTTTTAAGTTTATCGCTTTTAATTGATATCGAATGAAGGGAAAGGAGACAGTGTGATACGGCGATATCAAACGTGAGGAAAGTACGAGAATTTTAAGCCGAGTAAAAGGGCTTTTTAAATGCAATAAGGGAAATTATTTCATAGCTTAATTGGAACATTTCTATAGCGAATTTTAATGGTTGACTTTATTTTCAATGAAAAAACTTTCATTTTTCAATAGAATTCAGCAAATAGAAGCTGTGCCTCAAGCATCTAGTTGTGTTTTGGCGGCTTCCATTTTCACGTTTTCACCAACGCACATCCATCAGTTATAAATCTCATTTAAGGCACATGGGGAGTTGAACAGGTGCAAATTTTTGATGTCATGTTCATGTTATTTTAGTAAGCGGAAAAAAATTCTTAGCCACATTTATGTAGGAAAGAAATGTTCTGTGGTTTTTAATTGCCCTCTGAAAATTTCTTTTTCGTTCGTACGTTGGTGTGTGAGAGCGAAAATACCTTCCGAACGATGGTGCCAGTCCGGTCATTCGTTGTCCGAAAAATTTCAACCATTATTAGTACCGAATTTCAAGTTATTAAGGTGGTGATTTGCATGCGATTTGCGACAAATTGTGGTCATTTTTATTGGCCTTTTCAATGCTTGATCCTTTTTATTCGGTTGCATTGTGGCCATGATAAATAGTCGTTGGCGTCTTATCGTGCGGCATTATTTTTTTCCAGTCTATAATGCATTTAGTATGAGTGCAACCACCTTGAATCAGTTCATGAGGTTAGATGGCACTCAATGATCGATGACACTAAGCATCGATATGACACCTTGCAAGGGGTTATTGTTTTCTGGCACATTTTTATTTTTCAACAATCTCCACATAGCAGTCAGTTGATTTTATCAAATGTTGTGTATATTTAGTCCTGTTTTCGTGTTCGATTAATGGCTTATCGTTTATAGGTTGTGGTACTTATGAAAAGAAGCTTGTTCATGAAATTGTTGAACGAAACAACGAAAAACATAAGCCATCTGGAAATTACGAGGAGGTAAATTCGTTTTGATTAATGTTGTATCATACTTCTGGAGCAGAAATTGGGCAGTACGGGAACCTGAATTTAGTGAAGTGAAGTTACTTATATTCAGTGATTTCCTTGCCTTGCTTACGAATCGTATCCGCATGTATAGGTGGAGCATGACATGTTGCCTAAATGAATAATTGTCCAAATGAAATGACGTCTAGGTGTAGTTCGATGATGGATCGGCTCGAATTGAATGAGGTGATCGATTCGAGTCATATCAGGTAAATGATCTGGCGATGGGGCGATTTTGAGCCGTTTAGTCGAATATAGAGGTGCCAGACGCTGAGAAGTAGGTATGTGACTACGTGTACCGCAATTACATCTGTGATATGGGCGAGCATAATGTTCTTTTGCTTACATCCTGCTGTCCCCCCTCCCCTCTCCTCTCCCCTATCCGTTTCATACCGCAGTGCACGACAAGTGTACTTATCTATTCCGGACTGCAGATCGTGCTCTGTTTTTTTCTATTTTGCATCTTGGCATTCCCGGCTGGCCCTTTATCAGAAGATACAAAGGAGGGAGTCATCGGTTGGTTTATTTTAAAGTTGTGACGTCCCTTTTTGATTGCATATGAGTAGGACTATTTCGTCCTACTTAGTTCAGAATCTTTGCTTTCTTGAGGAGTGATAGTAATTTAGCTCCTCATTTGCTTATCCTTCATCTCTCAGTCTCCGTTTTGTTGTCGTTTTTAACTAAGCTATTAAACGGAAGTTCAGATAACATGCAACATTGACTCGGTGTTGACTCTTCTAACGAGACCTACTGATTTGTGAACGTTTTCATAACCCAATAATCATCTATTTAGTGGAGGAATAAGTAAGTCGGAGCTTAATAGTCTCACTCTGGTCGTTAGCTCATGGCTTTATTAGTCTTATCAAAGTCGTTCTCTAGTTTCAGATTCTTATCATTAGCAGTGCTTAACATCTGATGTTAGTATAATGTGCATTAAGCGACCCAATTTTTCATCAGTGATTTTCAGCACGAAGATAATCGAACAAAAGAGGCAAAGAAAGATATATGAAGAATACTACGGACGAAACATTTTGAATGGCTTGATGGCAAGCATATTTCTGGTCATATGAACATCTGTGGTAGTATAACACTCGAGAAGTTGATGCTTACTATTTGTTCGAGAGGCATCTTTTTTTTCTATCGTGACCTCAAGTCGTCGTATGACGTCAATTTCTTTGCAGTTTCATAAATAGTAGAAGTAGAAGCTGATATATAATTTAACGATATCATCTTCATTTTCTCGTTAATATTTCTTTATGTGTTTTATGTGAGATCGTTTCTAAGCCCATTCGTTGTTATTGCTTAAAATCCATTCTTTTGAGAAGGCATAATCTAATTGTTTGTATGCATTTAGACGTATTCCATCAGAAATAAGCCATAATGAGAATAAGTCTGCTCAAATATATGTCTATATCCGCGTCTCAGCCATATTTTCAGCTTTTGGTTGTGAGAGATGACGGTCATCATATTTGATTCTTGTAGTCTATGGATTAATAAACCGGCGTTTAGAATTGGAATTGGAACTGATTTACTTCAAAAGAATGATTTTCGTTGAGAGTAGAAGGAATCCTGACGAGAAACAACTTGCAAGAGGAGAGGAAGATGACAGAAGACTCGGGAGTCGCATTAGCCTCGCGGTGAAGGATCATGACCAGGATAAAAAATCGACCCGGCAGCACAAAAGCAAGTGTTCTATAGAGAGACAGGAGAGTTTTACGTTGTACAATCTATGTCAACAGAGTAGAAGGAGAGTGGTACGCTAAGAAATTCTAGTATAGAGCGATTTAGCAGGAGAACCGAGAAGAAAATATTTGCGCGAATTATTTCTCGATGAGTCTCTAATGAGAAACAATTCTGAAACGTTGGGAAATGGCGTCACCACAATGCATTAGTTGAAACCGTCGATTCCCTTATGAGTAATGAGCGTTTCACATTTTGCTCGTTTGCAATCTTCTAAGCAGTATTCTCGTAGAACCCACATATCGTGCCAGGCTGCGTGACCATTATTTGCGGTTGATACAATTTGGCTAGAAATTAGAAAAGCCTACTGGAGAAACTGGAAAGAAGTCCATTTGCCATTTGCTTGTGACGGTTGAAATTGACTTTTCTTTTAGGGCTTAAACTTTTTTTTTTGTTGAAATTTTTACTCGATATTATTTTTACTGTTGTCGTTTACGCTATTTCAACTTGTTTTTTTCCGTCTCATACAATGCTACTTTTTTTGAGCGGCATCATGACATTTGTACCTCAAACAGCTTCAAAAATGGGGAGAGAAGGGGGGGGGGGGAGGGCCGGAAATAGGTTCAGAAAGGTTCAGGTGGAGTAACTTAATGAATTAGTTCGTTTAAGAAGTAAATCTACGCTTTTCATCTAAGCGAAACTATTCGAGATGCGAATGTCATGATGCATTTTGCTCAAACATCTAGCTGTGTGCTTCGTAAAGGAATCTCGATTGTATCCAATTCAGGTCTTTTATCAATTAATCCAGAAAAGAGATCGTTCCATGTTCGCCTTTTTATTTTCTATTTGGAATGTGATCCAATAATGAAGGCATCCACAGACGATTGGCTAAGACAATGAATTTCATCATGTTGCTGTTCTAGCTCGAGCTTTTGCTAAAAGTCTCTGTCAAATATTCTTTTTCTAGAAGTCCGTATGAAGCATTCTTTGCCGAATGTCCGTATCAAGCAATATCCATTGTATATGAGAATCTTCTCATAGAATCATGAAGCTGTTGTCTATAGGAATGATCCTGTATAGTGTTACTAGTGCAGATCGTCAAGCATTTAAATGAAGTTCTAGGTTTTAGTTAGAACACATGAATTTGTTGCTCTTTTTCTGCTATATAATTGATTATTATTTGCTATTTCTAATTATGAATTTTCATCTTTTTAGTCATTTGCATAATGTGATTCAATTTGTTGGATTATTTTTTATTCGCTATTCCATATTGAAAAAAATATGCACCAATGGATGGATGTTGAAAGAAGAAAACAAACATCGAAAGATAATAAAACAAACGAAAAGTGGAGAAGAGAAACAATAATAATAAAGATGAACGCTTAATGAATAGTCTACAAATGTCTAAAGAAATTCAAGACGAGAAAAAATGAAAACAAAGCATGAAACGAGCATCACAAGGATAGCATAAGAAATCGCTTGATCACTTGATTGACCGGACTATCGAGCGTCGATGACGCTGCCGGTCACAATGCGCTTCCACTAGGGTACTGAGACCCGTGGTTTTGCATTGCTGTAGCCAATAAGTGACGCCATCCCGCTGGCCAGGCGAGCAGGCCTAGCATAAGAAATACGCATATTTAAGACATGAAATATGTAAATAAAGTGAAGGTGAAAGTGATTAAAGAGTCATATGAAATCATTAGCATAATCTCCTTCTAGCACATTTCTAGAAAGAGAATTCCGTATAGGCCACGTATCCTAATGAAAAAAAAAAATGAAAACATTTGCTGTGATACATGTTTTTCCCCAACTTGTTAAAACTGATGTCGAAGCGCCTTCGGTTTCGAAACTCTTTTAGTGACAATCGAAAGTGGGATTTCATAGAAATCACAAGTACTATCTTAATGCATGAAAGCAATGCGAATTTAAATTCTCAAGATTTCATTGGTGGAAGGTGATACGAATGGAATGCTTCTTAGCATCTTCAAAGCGATACGGTGTCAAAAACGAGAGGGGAAGAGATGGTGAAGGATTTTAGAGTTGACGGAGGCAATACATGATGGAAACTTCGTTTTTTTTCTAGCATTTTTTTTCTTCTTTTAGAAGTTTTTTTCTTTTTTTTTTCTCCGATATTTTTCTGAAAATCTCTGCTGGAAAGCATTGAGACCACAATTTATGATTGTGGATGATATTTTTCGCAATAGAGGTATATTGTAACGTTCCATGAAAATGAGAATCAATTGTAACAATAGGCTGAGATATGCTATCATCTACAAGGAGAATATTCCTGTAGTCTTACAGCTTCGTTTACCCTAAAATGAGACATCTAATAATATAGTTGTTGGTGGCATTGTGTTGTAAATGGAGGGAGGGGGAGGNGGGGGGGAGGTGAGAGAAGGGAATGTATTTCTGAATTTCTTTTTTTTTTGCAGAAGTCTATATGTGAAAATGACACTAGATGTTGGATAATTATTTTCGCTGAATTGTGCACGCTCAAAGCATATTGAAAAACGAGGGAGCGCAAGTACGGCTACTCAAGCGATCTCGACGGCTTTTTCTCACGCCACAATAATCACCGGTTGAGTGTCTCGAATTTCTATAGTTGTTTTCAACTTTATGTCTATAAATTTTTGAAAGTGGATATGCTGTGATTGTTTACTGCTAATAGAGGACAATATTGTATGTGCGTTTATTTTAAATGCTATTGAGATAGTATTATATATTTGTTTTGCAATGGTTCACTTACCCAAGTTTAAGGTATAAATATCGGTAGATGATTCGGCACATTTCAAGGTTCATACCGCGAAAATGAATAGTAATGAATGTTTTCTTCTATTATGATCGATACACTTAGATGAAGTATATCTCGTTCTGAAGTGGTAACTTTTGCCATAGTATCGAATTTTGATCTAGTATAGAAAAATGTAACCAACTAGGGAATTCAAGTGGTTTCGATAAGCGAAAATACGTTTTGATCATCTCTGATTTTTTCGGTTTTTAAAGTGGTTTTTTTTTCTAAGATTCTGATCTGAGCGAGACCATTAGAAAAAACTACAAAGCTATTGCATGTAATTGAATAAGGCTTGCTATTAGATGAAAATGAATTTCGGAGTCTCCTAACTTGTACGGTAAGGAGTCACGAAACCGGAAGCAGTTCTGTGAGTTTTTTCTCTCGAATTTCCTCATCGCTGCGTCTGCCTCGAGAAAAAAGATGCATATGCTTCGCAACAGGTCCCTCTCTTTCTCTTGTATCCGATGCAAAACATTGCCCTTTCATCATAGTACCTCTCAATGCTATTCACGTCAATCTAGTTCGTGTCGCTAAAATGATGATCTGAAACTCGAGAATGATGAATGAGAAGCAGAATTGTTTTCTGCGATATGTTCAAAGGCATTTAACCGGTTGAGTTTAGACGCCATATTCTCACCGTTTATTTACCAACAGCAAAAGATTTAAGCACCCAGAGCTATGGTAGACCTGACCGAAAAGATCTATGATTAGTGTAGGTGTTTGTCCAATAATGTCTTGACCTCGGGGATACTGGAGTGTCATTCCTGTGCTCGCTGTACCGAATACCATGACGCTAACCTGCTTCAGCATCTCCACTTCTGCAACGGCAACGTACAAAAAGAGTACGAATTGAAGAGGCACGCTGAAATATTCCATTTTCCAATCAGATGTATTAATATTGGTTGTTTATTGTCTCAATTTCGCAAAATATTCGATGTGTCGGCATGTTTGATTGCCCAAGTTTGAGGGCTTGTGCACTTGACAGAGCAGTTTGGCTATATAGCGTTCGGGCATGCATATATGATACTAGAAGCTGTAAAGCTTGATGATGCGTGTAACAAGCTTATTGCTAAATCAAATCGTAGTGCGACGCCTCATTGATGATCCGTATTGGTAGGCGGTCTTGGATAATGCGATTGCGTGAGTGGCCTGGCCGCCTAACTGGTCGGTGGCTAACTGCAGCGATCCCACAATGAGGACGCTAATCCTATTTGTATGTGAGCCAGACGGCCATCTGATTATTTCCTCACTTTTTTTTTTTTGCTATTTCCATATTCCTCCGCAAAATAGTTGAATATGCGTATTATATCATTGCTTTGGAATCTTCCTATCATATTTCGATGGTGTGAGGTGTTTTTTCTTGTTCGTTATAGTATTCAATGTTCATATGAGTTGTTGTTAAAACTTGACATGTCAGTCTGCTTCCATCGGTTCGAACGATGCTGTCCTCCACGTCGAACACACTCTTCCGTCCACTTTATAGTCAACCTTTTCAGAACCATCTTGAAATAATTATGCTTGAGGGGATTCGTTGGCGATTGTTTCATAGCCGATGAGCTCAATCTTTTTTCACTGCCGTCATGAACATTTGAAAAAAAAAACACAAAAAAATATAAATAAATAAATTAATGAATTTTTCGGATAACTCTATCTTATATTCGTCTTTCTTCGTTCCTTAATATTTTATGAACACAGCGAAATGCATCACTAATTTTTTCTCCCTCAGAAACATTTCCTTTAGAGGTTATTGACACATATGACATTGAACGATATAACTCCACAGTTGTTATTAGGTATTATGTGGCAAGTATATATGCTCAGTATCGTTGTGTCTATTGCTAATCTCTGTAGGAAGTTTCGCTGAGAAATACTGCACTGAGAAAAATATCAACTTTTCAATGCGAGGAGTTTTTCGAAATCGTCAACTCGCTTCAACTATGAATTTCATTTATTAGTCTTAAAAAAAAACAACTGAACATTATTTATTTTCTCGAAAAGAAAAGATTGCAAATTCTATAGGAGAGAAAAAACATTGGATAAGTGGATGTTATACGCTTAAAGATGATCAAAACGATAAATTTTTCATAAAGTATCGTCGAATTTTTAGCCGATGCGTTTTTTTTTTCGATAGAGAATGCAATAGTTTCGGCAAATGATTGCGATGACTGTAATCAACAATCTTTTTTTTTGTTGTCTTAAAAATCGCAAGACGTAAATGTAATGCAGGAAATGAGAAGGAAATAGAAGAGGAAGTGAACGACGCAATCAATTCTTTCGACGATATGGCCAATTATTGAATAAGTGGGGTGCTATAGAATCGGTTGCATTGCTACGTAAATTTTATTGCCATAGCACTTCACTTTGGTTGCTCTCATTTCTCGGCACACTTTTTTTTTAAATCAAGCATGAAAATATTTATGCTTTAAGTGTACTATTGCAAATTTGACTCATACGAAGCGTTTAATATGCGATATGATGCTATCGATAAATACACTTAAATATTCATAGATGTTAATTTCTTTGATATGAGATTTTATTGAGCGTAATTTGCACCATAATTTATGTTTTATATCAATTTCCACATAAAGAAATTATTAACGAATAAAATACATCAACAAATTAACACACATTCATTAATCGCATTTCATAATCGATTCGATGAAGAGAAAGAAAAAAAGAAAGAATTCATTTATAGAAAACTTCTAGAAGCGATCACTTTGACCAAAATACGACTAAATTTTAGTATTCGTTGGACGTTTAATCTAGGTAGTCGAAATACGAAAACACATTTCTTACTAACCACTCATGCGATTTTCCCTATTTGCTTCTAAGTGCTAATTTAAACGCTATTTACGTTTACACATTTGAATATTCATCTAGAGTGCAGCGTTAATTCTGCTATTGTACATTTTCGACTCGAATTATTTACATCGATATACGTTGAATGCGATTGCAAGTGGAGATGATAGCGGAATCGGCCTGCACCGATAATCGTAAATAGAGGAGAGTTTAAAGTTGGTACCGATTCCAGGTGTAGATCCGGCCTCAGTGAGTAGTGGTCAACCAATTGTGAAAAGATTTGGCTCATATTTACATGACCGCAAGTTGAATCCGATGTGAGTGTCGTCTAAAGTCGAGAGTAACACAGAAGACGGGTTTAATCGAAACTTCATTTATGCATAGATATTCTCAGGATATAGGTCTGCGTCAAATTCCATGGTTGATTGGTGGATCGAGTGAAAAAAAAGGAGAATAACATATTAATGTGAATATCTTGTTCAAATCTTATCGAAGTACATATTTGCACATCCGAGATCAAAGCATTTATAAGCAGACGCGGAACCTGAGTGGCAATTCACGAACGAGATTGACGAAAAAAAGAAAGAGTAAAACGTCTCACTTGTGAAAGCAGCGGACATGTTTAAGGATTATGGATCGACCGCAGCGCAGTAACCGGCATTTCGTGTGCTTCGAGTTGTAAGCGGTGACTAGTGCTCTAAGAAGGTCGTCACAGAGTGTGAGACTTCTCTACTTTCATTTCAGCCTATTCCTTTTAGTATGCTCATTAGTGGCTGTCGAACTTGAAAAATTTCTCGCGCAATCAAGATCATTGAATTCTTATATGTTGCTATAAACTTCTGCTAGAATTTCTCGCGCAATCAAGATCATTGAATTCTTATATGTTGCTATAAACTTCTGCTAGCTTTATGAGTGCCGTTCCGAATTCCAAAGATTTCATGCTCTCCTCAAACAGCTTTTCTTTTCTTTCTTAATCAAGAGCAACTTCTTTTTGGAGTGTGATTGCATAGAATTGATCATTTTTTTTCGCATATTTTTCTATAGTAGACCGTATCATCAAGCTTAGTTACAATTACTTTAGTAGAGTAATAAATGATATTTACAGCATTAATCTTTATTAGTTCATTTGGTAAGTATCACAGAAGATCAGTCAAATTCTGCACATTATACAT
>JAARMF010000321.1:4817-25023 GCA_022844705.1 Toxascaris leonina | reverse complement strand
GGGGGAGAAGGGATAAGAAGAATAGTCGATATTTTCTTGATATAACTAATTATTCAACAGCAATATTAATGAATGTATTCATCTGCTAGTAAAACTTCCAACTATACTCTTTACAATTGCAATGTAAATTCGACTATTCGTCTTATAAGATCGTCATCCTCTAAAGATTTGAATTCATCGAAGATATTTTAATTTTTGAAATAATAAAAAGAATTTGCAATTTTCGAGTAACGTTTGCAAGATGCTTTTCTATAGGATAATTAAGAATTGAGTATAGATTTATTTTTGCTTTCGGAGAAAATATTTTCTCAAATAATCGAACAAAACAACTCCTCATCAATAATCGTTTTTCATTTCGATTTTTCTATATGAATTGTTCTCTGTTCATTATTCACATTTTTTTTGCCACTTTTATGATTATTTATTTGCAATAATAAACGAATGATGTGGTAATTCTAATTAGAATTGATGTATAATTCGGACAACTTTAGGAAGAGGCGAAAAAAAAAAATCTGCAATTTTGGAATTGCTCATCGGCGGAAGTCACATTATCGCTCTCACTTTGATGAGTTAAAACCATTTAGTTTTTAATATTAATGCATGTATGAAATGCAGATCGTTTATTCATTTATCCGACGTCGTGTTCATTTATGATCTGCATCATATCTGCTTCGCTACAATTACTAAGAAATTAAACTTAATCTCTAAATTTCTTTTCCTTTCACCTTCTCTATTCCCGTTTATCGTTTTTTTTCTACTCTTTCTTCTTCTTCTCTTTTATTCATTCGTACTTATTTTTGAGCAATTCTAAATGCAAATTTTGGACTTACAACTAAATCGGATATACCACTATGTGTTTCTAAAATTTATATCTTTCGACTCTGACGAATGTTTAAATCAACGACAATTTGCTCGAAATATAATTATTGCTTCATCGTTTATTGTAATCAATTCTTCTTTGTAGTACTTTAGAGGATGAACCAGAATCAGCTCTCTATTTTTGAATCGCAACGAGCGCTCTATTTTTCTCACAATATTCCAATTTCTTTCGGAAACTTATTCACAACTCCTAACCAATATATAGCCTAGTAGAGCGTTAAACATCAAACTTGTTCATAAACGCATTTCGCCTGCATAGTCGCATTAATAATTGAGTTGTATTAATATTCTTAGTGCATTATCTTCACATCCATGTACTCAACACTTGATTATATATACGTCGATAGCTAACATTACTAGCTATATTCTTCTGATGGAACCTATTCTATTTTAATTGAAGAGAAATTTTGTATCGTTTGAACTCTTTGAAATGATGGAAAATTAAAGTCGAATAGAAATCATCATCTTGCATTTATTTACTTTTTATTCGCATCAGTATTAGTGTCTTTTCCCAATCGCAACACATTTCGTTCCGATTATATTACTTCATAATCATATTTCTATAGATGGGGGGAAGGGGGGGGGGGGAGAGGGAAGAAGTGGTGAAATGCGTTGCTTGCCTCTTATTCATTCTTCTATAGGTTAATGAGAACAAGGCAATTGATGACCGTAAGGGGTGTAGGAATGAATTCTTCAAGGAAATTCCATTCGAATTCTCGTCCTATAAATTGCAGTGAGAATCTTATGTCTTTACTGAAGTAAAAACTTATAATAATACATTTTTACTCGCACTCATAGTCTAGTATGCCTTATTGTGTCATTTTTTGTAGTTCAAGTAATAGCAATGCCAATAAATGACACTAAGAATGCTAGTGGATATAGAAAAGTGGTAAATCTATCATAGTAGCTATATTATGCATTAAGCTTCAACCGAATATACCGTTTTTTGTCTATAAACCACTCGGGCTTAGTGTTTCGAGTTTTTCGTAAAGAGTATATGCTCGAGAAGAAGGCGTAGGGTAGCTTATACCGTTTGTAAGTTTTAAACGAACACATATTTCAGACTCAGTGAGAAAGAAGGCATATATTTGGGAGAAATTAGTGAACGGATGTATATCCATAAAAACGTTCATCTACAAGCGGTTGATGTGTTTGCTGTCGATTTTTCGAACTCTTGCATTCGATGCTCGCCCGTAATTCTTCAAACTCAATTTGCCAACATGCTAGATAACTAACGCATTCAGTATGGGCTATTTCGAGATGAAGCTCTCAAGAGTGAGCAACTTAGAACGTCCTTAGCTTTGCAAAATGACCGTTGGCTCGAGGGGGGGGGGGGCGAAAGGAGGCTATGAATGTAAACATTTTTTAAACAGAGAAGTACAGTTTGTGCCACAATGTTCTTTACGTTTATATATTGAGCGTAAAAGACACACAACTGTACCGATTCATTAACGCCGTCTCTTAACTCCTTCCGCTTATTGCACTCTGAATGGCATATGAACTTGCTCGTAATGTTGAACTCACAAGAAATTCGCTCGTAACACATTTACAAGTGGACGAACGCACCTGCTTTCCTCCACTCTCCTCCCACCTTCTATACCCTTTAACAGATTTTCAAGGAAAGTTTATTGCCGTCAAAATTTGACAAAAATCCGCTACTTATAAGTTTGAGCCGAAATTTGCAGCTCGAATAATTTTCAGATTCCAACGCAATAACGGCAAAAATTCGCTTATCACTCTATACGCAAGTTGCTATAGATGATATTTTTGCATAGCGCAGCTAAAATTTCAGCAATAAAATCGTCTATAGTTAGCCTTACTTGAGTAATATACAAGTGATATTCTCCCTGACCCTGACCATCGAAAATCGCTGATTCTTCTTGAACGTTCTCCGAAATTTGCTCTATTTTTGCGGTGCTTATTCACTATACGGATTGTAGTTTACTTAATAGAAATCCTAAATGTTGCTATAACTGTCAAAACTTTTCCTATTTGATTGAGTGGGATTTGGGAAGGGAATTGCTCATGTGTAACTTGAGAACAAAATGAGGAATTTGGTTTAGCAGGACAGCTCGAGGAATTTTGCGTAGATTTTTGTATGTGCTAAGAATTGAACCAGCATAAAATGTGCCTTTATGCGATAATCGGGGAAGATGTTTTTCACTGACAACATTTTTTATTGGCCTATGTCTTCATTTGTTGAAGAGAAGCTAGGAGAGAGGAGCTGAAAGTGGGCAAAATCAAGACGCAGTTATTTTGCTTATATCTTCAGGGGTTGATAAGTGGGCCAATAATTTCAATAAGTCTTCACGGTACTTTTTTCCATTTTCACCTGACTTCTCGTTAAGAGCAACTATAATCATAATTATTTTCAATGTTTAAATTATGTAAATTTATTTATTCAAGGAACTTCATCAACGTTTCCCCAAATATTTATTGAACGAAAATAAGAGAAATGCCGGAAGTTTAAATTCTATTCATTATCTCTCTCAAGAGACAGAAAGAAAAACAAATAAAAGAAAGAAGGGAAGAAAAAAAAATTAAAACCAAATAAGAAAATTTAGGGGAATTTTTTTTTTCGCCGAAGTAGACTACATTTTGCATTCTTTGAAAGCAGCGGTTGTCGTTTGAATTGCTGAGGTGAAACGTCAAATAGTCTTGATGAAGTGAACCCAAGAGACGTATAGCGGCGGCCAATTGGATAGGCAGATGGAAACACACAAACACACAAACACCCATATACGCACATATTCTTTGAAGCAATTTATTGCATAAACAGCATTTGCTGCTAATATATATGTATATATATTCATAAATAGATAGACGACATTGATCGACCTCGATATGTGTAAATTCACTTAAATAAAATATTTATATAGAATATTGAATTGACACTAAATGCATTTCCGCTCTAGACGATAATCTGTGAAAAATGTTTGAATATTCTCTATAAGCTATTGGATAGAAAAAAATTCTACCAGAAACAATTGTTACGTTCAAATTCAATAGCATTATTATTGAATGAAATTTTAAGCAAGAAAAAATCTTTGCGATTAATTTTCTCTTTTTTTTGGGAGTTGGGGAGGGAGGGGGAGAGAGGGGGGGGGGGAAGGGAGGGAGAGATGAATAATTCGGAGAGTGAATTGAACTTGAAAAATGTCCAGTGAAGAGAATAGATTACGTTAGAGATCAATTCAGTTTGAAGCTTAATTGAGAGATGCTCTACTAATATAGTAAGAGAATTGATATATGGAATTCGTACTTGTGATACGATCTTATAATTATTATGGTAGCAGATTAAAAAAATTGAATTTTTTTCGCTATCTCTCCCCAGATTTTTTCTTTGAAAAGATCTCATCCGGAAGCAAATTCAACTTCCATTATTTTCTCATCGATTTGAAAATTTGCAATTATTTCAATGCTTGTGAATTGTGGGAAAAGAATGCTCGAAATGAATGAGTTAGTCGAAATTTTTGATCGGCAAACATTCATAATTATTGAGCGTAAATTTCGGTGACTAGAAAATTTTGCGAAAGAAAGAAGATGAATTTCCAAAAAAAAAAAGATTTTTTTTATTTGAAAAAATCAATCATTTCTATTAGTATCGTATCATCTTGCAATAGGAACTATTTGCAATATTTCGTATAGGATTTGCAATTGTCGTTTTGCAATGAGAATTGCAATGTTGTATTGCAATCCATCTTTTTTCTTTTTGTGGTAACAATTCTTTAATATATATGTATTTATGCAAAAACAAAATGCTTTTAATTATTGAGGTAGTAGTAAACGCGAAGGTAAACTTCATTTGCTGTTTTTTTTTTTTGAGAACGATGCTTGATTAGCTTATAGATCTGCTTATGGTATGATGAAGAGGCTAGATAATAAACTTTAGTGCTAAATTAAAACGAATACAAAACTGTTGTGACGATGAAATATTGAACTATAGAAAAGATAACTGATGAGTTTGTATATATGTTAGATTGGCATAGATAATTTATTGTGACATATAAGAGGAAATACTCAATCAGCTATTCGTGGACTAACATCCCACGGGATTGTGTTACACATCACTCCGATATATCGAAATTGACCCTATTCGTTTGTGGCAATTTGATTTGATACACTTGATTCCCATCTCACCACTACAATGTGATAGAAAATTGTGGAAGTTTCTTGACGAATTTCGACTATCGAATGAAACTATAAATAAATTCATCTGATAATATTTGGTAGTTTTATTTTTATTTTTTTACTTTTTATTTTTTGCAGAAAAAAAGTTTTTTTTAGCGATTGTTGATTACATTTCTCTCTTACTTAGTTGAAAAGTTGGCCTAGAGGAAAGCTTATCAACTTCATTTGAATGTTGTCCTTCATTGAAAACAATTTTATTTTGCACTTCAATTGATTATTTGCAATTTTGCATATTTGCATATAAATCTATAAAGAGCAAATGAAATTTATAGTGGGATTTAGATGTCCTTTGAATTTTCATTTGTCTTAGGTATATAATAAGAAGATGCGAAAGGTGAGGATGGAGGAGGAGGAGGAGAGATGATTTTGAAAGAAATATCTTTGTTTTTCGGAGTCGATTTATTTTATTCGCATAGAGGTGCATTTTCATCAGCCGCATTATGTGAATTTCCCTCTACAATGATTGTTGAGAAAGCTCATAGTTGTCTAGAGAATTTTAGAGTTTAATTTAATGTTTCAATTCAAATAATAAACGAATGATTAAAATTGCGCATATAAAACTTATGCATTTAAGCTATTGTTAAGTGAATTTTTTAATGGTTGAATTGAATATCACATTTTTTTTCTTCTATTAGATCGTTTGAAGCTAAATGCGAAGGAATAAAATATTGAGTGTTGGTTGAATTGTGAGTGAATAGGAAATTATTTTGTTTTCACAAAATAGTTCAAGCTATTTCGAAAGAATACTAAAGCCGGCAAGCAAATGCGCAGCTGCGCGATCGCACTTAATGCACAAATGAATACGAGATGAGGTTTATTTCGCTCACAACGTAATGTTTATCGCCTCAATGATGACGATCATTCGTTAGCTTATCATTAATGCTTCATCATAGCGATCACAAATTACCTTCCAGAATGAAAATGGTACTGATAAAATAGACATTTAATAGACATTTTTATCAGTAATTTCTTCTTTATCAAATGAATCTACTCTCGGTTACATTAATTTTATTTCGAGAAAAAAAGAGCATTCCACCCCCCCCCCCCCCCCCTCCCTCCTTCCCCCTCTTTTCCCCACCCTCCCCATAGAGATCATTTTTTCACAATAGTCTATTGAAATAATTTATCATTTACTTGCACTAATATCAACATCGATCATAAATTTACTTGCAATTATTTCATGAATTTTACTAAAAAAGAAAAAGAATAATATTATAGGAAATATATATAATTTTCATTCCCATAAAATTTCCGCAATATTGTCGCAAAAATTTTTCTTCAATTTAGAAACTGGATTCAAAACATCATTGCTTTTTGAAATAAAGTTCGCCAATCTCATCGATAGAAGCTTATTTTGTTTGATGAGTTTATAGGGATATTATTTGATGCAATTGTTGCTTTGATGATGAGAATTTGCTGAAGGGTTACGATTTTAAATAAATCGAAATTTAAGTGTACTATTTCAACGTTAAAAAAATCAACATACTACACTATTCTGGTTGTGTTTATTAGAGGAATAGGGAGATTGGAAGGGAAGGAGGGGAGGGAGGGGGGGGGGGGGGGTCGATCTTGTGTACTTTTTGCGAACTGAAATTATTGCACAAAAGCGATATATCACAAAATTCATTATCTAAGCTAATTGCCCCAATTATGCATTTTTTGAATTCATATTAGCAAAGCGTTTAGTATATGGGCCCTATACATTTGTATATATGTGTGTTTGTCTTATAGCTTCAACTCAAACAAAGAAGCTAAGAAGCTAGAGCTATGAAGTTTGCTGAGCATAATGTGGCATCATAGGCCAATGCCTTTCAACTCGATTCATTAACTTCAAAAAACGACACCTTTGAATACGACAGAAAATTTGTATACATTTCGACATCGAGCAAGTGATAATTAGCGAGCCTTTTGTTGAGAATTTTCTACAAGCAATTGGTTCAATTAAAATTTGAGCGCACTATTGCATTTCTTTTATTACCTCCCAGTAATTTATGAAACCGGTTGGTCTGATTTGCGCATATTAGAGTGGCATATTTAGCATTATTTTCTAAATATTTGAAATCGGTTGATCAAATAATCGTTTATTAAAGTCACCCATTTAGCAATATTTTCCTCAGGTTTATTTTAAGCTGAGATATTTCCCACACAATATGCTTAGGCAAGGATATATTTTTTTTTTTTCTATCCTCTAAAGAATTTTGTGGTTTTCATTTAGTATCGCTGAGTCTTCTGAAAGATTATTCTGTCATTCTTCATCAATACCATCGTTTGTCTTTTTGGTCGATTCGTTTATTTATCTTATCTATTCAACTAATTCCTAACGTTCCTCTTGTTTCTCGTCTCTGGCACAGATCACTTTAGAAGCAATTACCAACTCTTTTATCCTTAATTCTACTGTTCAATATTCGAGGCTTTTTATTTATTTTTTCCTTCGTTGACCAATTATGCAAATAGACTGAATGTATTTATAATTTACTCTGTTGTTTATGTAGCTTCTTTCATACATCATCATTTTCGTTATCGTTTAATCGCGAAGTAAATGCATGACTTCTTGTTTTTTTTTTTTTTTTTTTTTACATAATTGAGCTGAAAAAAAAAGTTTTAATTGAACGTCGTATTGAGGATGATATCAATGCATTTGTCATAGAGCTCATAATTTACGTCACTGAGATCTCTAGCACTTGAAAGGAATTTCAGAAATTTGGCTTGATAAAT
Organism: Toxascaris leonina; assembly: GCA_022844705.1. Classification (NCBI taxonomy): domain Eukaryota; kingdom Metazoa; phylum Nematoda; class Chromadorea; order Rhabditida; family Ascarididae; genus Toxascaris; species Toxascaris leonina. The sequence goes on along the minus strand of JAARMF010000321.1, from coordinate 17,238 downwards.
TTGTTGCTCATGTAAATAAAGAGAATAAGATGGGCACATAATGCTCAATATAGCTCAAAATGGTTTATCATACCAGAGTGGTATTTACCCTTCGCGGATTTTGGTTGAGTCGGAGATTTCTTAGTTGATTCTTATCTTTTTATCAATTCAAAAAAGTACCAGAAAGAATTTTGAGAAAGAAACCCTTAAATTATGAAGCTTTAGTGCTTTATTTAATGCGTTTATGCATTTAATTATTGCTATTATATTTATATATCATCTAGTTGTTGCGTATTGCTCATTTCAAGAGCAATAGAGAAACTACAGATTCTTCGAGCATCAAGCTGAACGTCACGCTTGAATCCTATTAGCAAAGCGTCATTTTTGACGAGTCCTACGTTTTTTTTTTCCTTTTTTTTTGATGTGTAGTAGTATATATATGAAACGTGCAGTTCGCCTGTGAAAGAACATAAATTTTGTTGCGATATACGTTGAACGCTATCTAATGCTTTTCAAGAGTTAATATTGGTGCGTTAAATTTTTTCTTTTCTTTCGGCAATAATATTATTAGTTATAGCATCTCGTATGTTATTGTTTTTACGTATGAATAGTTCCACTTTTCAATGAGATCATAAATAATCAATGCATGATAGATAACGATAAAGAGAAATTGGATTATTTAGATGGCACATTTAGACGGCTTGCGATGAATCGAGAAAAACCAAAACAACAGCTAACAAAAATTAATAGTGGAGAAAACGAAAATTAACGAAAAAAAAATTACAAGCTTCGATTTTTATACTTTACAACATAATTTTGCAACTGCAATTACAATCGCATTTGCAAAATACACCCGTATTTTAAATTTTCCCACTCTATTTTCCTCCACAGAAATTGTTTCGATGAGCGCATCGCTGATTATTCTATCTATTGCGATTGTTATATTTTAACGAGAAATTCACATTATTTATAGTGAATAGTATTACAATTGTAATGTTTTTATTGTTTTAATAGATTTTTTTGGTGATTTTCTACATATCAAATTGTTCACTATCGAACGAACGAAATTATTAGCCGCTAAAATTCATTCGATTTTTTTCAATCGTATTTAGAGATTGATTGCGATAAATATCCTAAGTAATTTCTCATCTCTTGTTAAAGAGCCAAATAACGGCGTATTTGTGGACACATTTATTGATAGCATAGATGATAGTAATAAATACATCAAAAACACGACATCTATCCTAAGAGGGTGGTGTTGAATTTCATAACGAATAGCAAATAGGGCGGTGAAATTTGTGTACGGCATTCGATTTCATGCCGCATTTTTAGCATTTTCGAAGTGGCAGCTGTCAGTGCCGCTTTCATTATTGCGCTTTACGAGTTTTTCAAGTGGCTACATAAGTTTTTTTTTTCCAGTTGACTGACTATTAGGCGATGATGCAATTGGTTCGTTGTTTGACAAATTTTTCTTTTTTTTTCTCTCTCTCTTTGAAATACCGTTTTCTTTGGTATGACTTTCAACTCTACTGAAATATATTTATTTACTATTTTTGAGTGATAAGAAAATTTCCTTTGGAGTCTGATAAGTGATAAGAAAAAAAATTTTTTTTTCTTCAGAATTTTATAAGTCGAAAGAAAATTATTAAACATATAACGAGAAAAATTCTCTCCTCTTTTTTTTTAAAACGATAAAAGCAATCGAATGAGACTAAAATGGAGTTGATCGATGAATGGCGAATGCTTTATTATGGCAAACGTCGCTTATTGTTTACGAGCTAAAAATTAAAGCCGCCATTGAGCAATTGATGACTCTTACTGAATTTATGCATATCTTCATCTAAATTTCATATTGTTTTATTGGAATTTCACTCGCAAAAAAAGCTTTTCGTAGCTTTCCGCAAAAAGCTTTCCGCTTTCCGCTTTCCGTAACCTTCCGTAAAATGCCAATTATTCAATTGCATTTTTTTGAGCGCATAACCTCAAAATTCGAGCTGTATTTCATTCACTCAAATACTTTTTGGCTGAATTTATTTTATATGCTTTTATTTATATTTTTTTAAATAAGCGAATATTTCCGTTACTTGACGTATATTTGTTATGTGAAACTCAATGTTGCCTTAACGTTATGCACTCTTGATCAAGTCGTTTCAAATTCTCAAGGGAGTCATGCACCTCCGATTCATCGTTTTGCTTTCACTTTACATTGACATCGTCCATTTTGACGGCACTATTAGTGTTGTGTTTCGAATATGCCATTCAATAGTCTCATCATTGTAAGCCCATTTCTTTAGTGCAATACCAATTTTACGTCCTTATTTAAACTTTCAGTTATGGTGTTTAAGAAAAAAAAAACTTTTTTTTTTCATCATATAAAATGAACCATTGAAATATTGTTCGATTTGGTAAGCAATAATCTCTCTGCTTTTTTCCCCCTAAAATACCAATTGACGATGAATATATTAATATTGAATTCGAGATAACAATAATATGCCTACTAGGAAAAGTATCACCAACTAAATAAATGCGCAAATAGTGAGTATATTTTTATTTATTTATTTTTCATTCCTTATTGTCTCATGCTTGTGAGAGGTTCAATAGGGGAGTTGGTTGGGGCGGGGGGGGGAGGGAAGGGGAGGAAAGGGGGGCGGAAGGGATGGACTAATTTATTCAGTAGGAATATTCCCGAAACTTTTAGATGGCCGTACTTTATGAGTGCAATATCACTGAACATAGATCTACACATATAAAATAAGATGAAGAGACATTTCAATATCTCGAAAAATTAACTTTAAATAGCCTTTACTTTGAAAAATATTGTTTATTAGGTGAGAGAAAAATATTATTTTGAAATGGGAAATGGTTCTACTCTCATTGACGCACTGGAATTTAATTCCATATTAATATGCAAACAAGTAGGTTTGCATTGGCGTATTCGTAACACAACAAATTAATTGCGCACAGCTGATTTAGTGGAAGAGATTCCATGTTATACGCTCTCAAATGATGAGTTGAATAATATTTAATACACTGTCTAGCAATGAACTTAGCATAAAACTTGAAGTTCGTTTGCTACAAATATGGGAAAATCTGTTGTTCCATCATTAGTACTTGATAGGTTTATTGCGGCTAAAGTTTTTCAATTTTATTTCAAATGAATGAGACAACTTATCCAGACTACTTTTTATGTGTTTATTTATTTTTTTGTTGTTGGTATTGTTTACGAATTGTTACGATTCAATTTTCTCTCGCTAAGAAGCTGAGAAATTTTTGCCTATCCCCTTCTGTCCTTTTTCCCTCTTCCCCTTCCCTCCTCCGCACCCTCCCCCTCCCCCCCTCTTTCCCTTCCCCTCTCCCTCCCGACTAGATTAAAAGTATCATCTTTAGCTATGGAATTGCGAGTGAGAATATTTTTTCGAAGATTTACAAGTGTAAGTCACAAGTATCCTTTATCGTAAAAGCTCATTTGTTTAGCGTATATAATTTTGTCGATAAATCGCACTCTAACTGCTTAACAAATTTTTTCTCTTCTGAATATTATCTACTTCACTTGTGAAGAAAAAAAAGACGAAGAAAACGGAAAAAAGAAATGCAATTCGAAAGTATTACATTGTTGGAAATTGTTATAGCTAAACGAGTTGTATATGTAATGAGCAAAAAATAAAATGAAATAAAATAAAAATGGCGACGAACTTTTTTTTTGACAACAAAATTTTGGTTGTGAAAAAAATTCTCTCCAATAGTTTTGAAATATTCAACTCGAAAAATTTCGTGACTTATTCGATGTTTTTTTCATTCATTCAGATGGCCTGAGAATTTTTTCTGCTTGGAAACTAACAAATTCCACAAATGAAATTCAAAAAAAGAAACTCTTTAAGTTTCATGTTTCATTTATTGGAGGTGATTGATGAAAGTCGAACGCTAAACACTTTTCAGGTAAATTTTATAAAAGTTAGATAATGCAATGGATTGATGAAAAAAAAAGTTGATTTAGAGGCGATTAGAGGCGAAGCTGATTCCAGCATTTTTTACGATGAAGCCGTCATCATGTTGGTTGGTAACCAATATAAGCTTTAGACGCGATATATCTGACGAAAGCAAATGACTCATAATGATGAAAGAATATACTCGAAACGTTCGCAGTTATGGAGAAAAAGAAACGGTAAGAGGTAAATGTGAGCAGCGATTTGTAGACAATCAAAGGAATACATGTAAGAGAAATTAGCACGAGATATAGCTAACCATGCAAGCAATTATAAATTTGAAACAACATACAAATTGATGCCTTTATATTTCAGCCTTTCAAATCACTCTTACAATTCTTCCTCGAAAAAGCCATTATCTTCAGAGCTGATTTGCGTTGATTGGATTTGTAAGCTTGAGAAAATGAAAAATTTTTGAAGAATTTTAAATGCTTGTAAATTTTTATGAAGCTAAACAACCAGCTTGAAATATGATATACAGGTGTGACCTATGGATCCCATCAAATTCCCTTCATCGAATTGATATCATCGTAGTAGTGGGCGTATGCAAATTTATATGCAAACATATCGCATTGCCACAATGCGTTTTAGTAAGACAAACGTGCAAAAGAGCATAACAAACTAAGAGCGACTAGAAATACGTCAATAGGTGTGTTGAACAACTGACAGCAATCGACAAGTGAAATTCGATTCATTCCTTGTGCTTGTTTCTTTAAACTCATACTTTTCTCTCGTATTCATTTTGTTCGTTGCTCCTACTTCTTGAACTTTGACCTTCCTCAAATACGATGCGAAGAGGAGGCTTTTTTCAACAATTGCGTGTAGAGTGCAACATAATGTTCGAGTGTCTAGAATTATTATTACTGCTAACATAGAATAGAAGGTGCGTGACAAAACCGCGTTAAGAGGCAACTCGATGAGTGGGGCTATGGCATGGTTCGTTGATGAGCGTTTATGAAAGTCATGTGCCCCTTCAAGCACAAACGTTATACGGTCTTCAAAGAGCATATTGCTGCTGAATTTATTTGCGCTTCACTTGCCGACTTACTTCACATTCACATGCAAGCAATTTAAGCGATAGGCAATATTTGAATATAGGTGTTCTCGAGCATATTTGCATTCCCGCACTATTATAGTGATGCTCATTGGTGAAATGATACCTATGCACGAGCTTCTAGTACTCTATCGAAATCATTCTGTAATCGAGCGGATCGTCCATCATCTCTATGAGGGCCAATGTATCTATCATATGCAGAAGCAAAGCTTTTAAAACTATATATTTCGCTCCACAAATGACCGTCTTCATCCATGACTTCTTCAGAATCCTCTCCAAAATTTCTGTACATCGGACTTCAAAGATTTGACCAAACTTTCTCGGTGCACCACATCCAACCCTACGATGCTTTTTCCTCCTTATCCTTCTCTCCTCCTTCATCTTTCTCTTACCTTTCCCCTATCCTCTCGTTCATGTGCATACTTCATTATTTCTTCTCATCTAGTCCAAATCGCATATTTTTAATTTCCACTTTCTAATGCGTTTGCTTGAGCTGAATTGTTTTATTTAATTTAAAAAAAAATTTAAGAGCTATTCGCTGTCCTTCTCGCTAACTTACTACGTCATCTCTTTGTTAATGCGTGATGTGCGCCATACATTTGCTCTACCATATATCATTACAATTCTGCTTTTGTCCCCTACGCAGAAAGTATCGAATACACGTCTTAGTGGATAATTCTAGTGCTTGGGAACTTCGGGATTTGGGGAGGGGGAGGGGAAGAAAGAGGACTGTCGGACTGGGAGGCTCCGACGGTGATTCTCATAGACTAACGAAAATTACTGAGGTGTTTCAGTCTCCGAGTGATTTTCTCACTCGATGGATATTCCATATAAGTGGACGGTTTCTTTCGATTATTTCCGCAGTATTCGAAGCTGATAGCATTTAGAATAGTAACTTTATTCGCTTTTCTCTTTGTATTTCTTTTGGGGTTCTGCAAGTAACTATTGCTATCTCGCAACGCGACATGGATAAGTAACTGTTTCTATATCAAGTTTCAACTATGCAAACCTTGTAGTAGGGTCTTTCACTCTTTATCTCCTCTTTAAAGCCCGAAAAAAGAAAATATATAGCTTGACAGCGTAAATCTCTCTACGTAAAAAAAAAACTCTTAAATCTCTCGATAACATTTTTTTTCATCCAAGTATTCCCAGCTGTCATGGTAACTTTGTCATAGCATATCACTACAGTTACTAACTGCATAACATTGAAAAACAACAGTTAATATTTCGGGATATGCCACAGATGAGGGATTGGCTTCCGACAACGTTCTATTCCTCATTCAAGCACTTTTAATTGTGCTGGCTATTCAATGATACTTCTCGCTCTTTCACAATCCACTAATCTGCACACCTTACTAATTTATGCCGACCATCTCATCGATGTGGATCTTAGGTAGGTTTTTCATGGCGAATGGATTAAGCTTGTCGTCATTGTAATGATTTAGTGGTACAAACGGAAAGCTAATATTGTTGCTCCTTTATAAGATAATCGTTTAGACAATGTCTGTCTTGACTGCTACAGTTTTCGTTATACAAATTTCTGAACTCATTTTTATGGATCTCATTTAGAGCTTGGTTGAAAATTAGTAAGAAAAGAAACCTAATTATCTTCTTATGAATGGTTTTTTTGAGGATCCATTTCATGCTGGTCTCTTGAAATACGCTGTACCTGATTTCTATTTTCAGCTATCAATAGATTTTTAATTTTTTTTTCCAGTTTGCTAGACATGCGCTGCAATCGAACAGTTTTTCGGCGATGATGATATCATTTGATAAGGAAACAATCTTTTTCCGAAGACTTCCGGAAATCATTGTAGCCGGAAGTAATCCCCTTTTTGGAATTTTACATTATTAATCAAAAGTTGTGTTTACTCTTCCTGTATCATATGCTTGACTTTTTCGTTTTTGCCGGAAAATTAGCTAAGGAACTTGAAGACTTTTGAAAAATATATCAGAAATGATCTATGCTTAACAATTATTGCTCTAAGGTTTTGTATTGTTTGTTGAGATTTTATTCAGGATTGCTGTGCGACCATTTTCTTCGCCCATTGATCTGGTTTTGCCTAGAGTAAGCTTACCTAGAATAAGCTTAGAATATTGAGCAAACAAATACAACGAGCCCACATATGTTCTTATACAGCAGCCGCGGGGCTATAGAAGTTAACTTTCAGACGTTTAAGAGTAAATAACAGGTAAGAAGCATTATTACGAATCTCATATATGAAAGAAATTGAAGAAGCAAAGAATTAACCCCTATCTGTAATATCACTTAGTTGCTTTAACGTTACGGTGGGTATAAGCAAGATGAAAGAAATCACATCATAAAATTATTCCTCGCTGGAAGAAACCTAAAATATCGAGCAAAAAATTCAACGAAGCAACTATCTGTGCACAACAGTTGCCAAGTTTTCAGTGCAGTAGTGCATTTCATCCAAATTGCTTTGCAAATTCCTCATTGCACCGAAATATCGCAAGTGGCAAAGCGATTCTGATTGATATTGACATTTCGGACTTCTAAATTCTCGAGGAATTTTGTGGAAATTTTTTAGTGGATCAGTGCTAGTGATAGTCAAGGTCGTGTAGCTTCAAATGAAAAAAAAGCACGCCATATTCCTTGATGGAAAGCGATCGTAAATATGAGGTGAATAATTAGGGCTCAAATGGTTAGATTTTGCGGCCATAATTTCTCCTACCTATTTTCAAACAATATTTTAACAATTTTCAATCATAGATCGTTCTTCTAGGCGATATTCTTCATAGATCTCTAAAGGTTACATTGCTAGAATCCACTAGAAGTGTTGATGCATTCGAGTGATATAAGCTGATATGCGTGAATTGTATAAATGGGAACTTCATTCGCACCTTTCACTTAAAGGCGATGACAACATCCTTCGAAAGTTTCAATAATTGCGCAAATATTCATTGATATATTATAAAGTTGGATGACTTTCACATATTCATATCAAAGGGAGCACAATAGCATGATAATTGATGCTATCTAATCGTTGATGAAAATCCATTGATGAAGATTACTGAGAAGCTCCTATTTTATGGATTCTCACTCTTTGTTTCCCATGCTTTGCCTAAGGAGTTTTTCTCCAAAAAAAGAAGGAAGCATTTACCTGTGCGCTATATTTTAGACAATAATATTCATTCATTTGCAATTCGAAAGCACTTTAAACGCCGATCGAATGGAGTATTTATGCTTATATGTATCGTCGTGAATTTGTCTTTTTTTTAAATCGAAAAAGCTGAAAACTGGCTCATTGTTCAAATATATTTAGATAGATATATGCGAGTGTTGGTATGCATTCAGTGGTTTATGCGTGGTGTTAATGCTCGTGCTGTGGATGTTAGCCTTATGTTGGATGGTCGTCGATTCAATGGATGAATTCGAAATGGATACATCGCTACCGTCGGTCGTATGTCGTCAATGTGTTCAACTTTGGCGTGTAGCCGCTAAAGATTCGAGATCATCATGTGGTCCACATGCACGTACTTGCACCGGCAATGCTTGCTTTATGCGTTAGTTTTTGATCAAATGCTTATTATTTCTTATGATTTTAACTTCAATATTTTCGCTAAGTGAGTGCTTTGTCGTAGCGCAAAGGCTTGAGTAGTCTAACTAGGCGGTGCTGCCCATCTTTCGCTAGAGATATTCAACTGGTACTAAGATTCAGAAACAGCGACCTTCAACGGATGCCTGAGGTCAGGTGATCGTAGAAGGCAAATATCATGGTGCGCATAGCCAACGGATGACGCGCCATCCTTAGACTACAATCCTATGAAGAATCGTGCGAAATGTCATTGCGGAGCTTTCCACTGAAGCAAAGGCAGCACACTGATTATCGACTTCTTAGGTCCCTAATTTATGGTGAGGATTTTAATTTATTCCACTGCTATAAATTTATTGGTAATCCAAGTGTTGCAAGAATTTTTTGTCCTTCTACTGTTGCAAAGTTTCTAATTATTCAAAATGCTTCAAAGAAAAGCAATGAAAGCCCTCATGAGTACATTATGAAGTAATTGAACGCAGTGCAATTCTTCATTTTCTTCATTTCTGGAAGAATTGCTGCGAAAATGGAGTAGAGATGAGCAGAAAATTGTTGTCTATCCATCTTCACTGCTCAACTAGTTTTAACCATGTAAAGGTTGGTAATTATTGTCGATAGCTTTTTATACCTTTCGCTCGCCTTTGCGGAGAATGCGATATTCCCTAGAAAACATCACTCATTGCTCGTTATTGCAAGAATGACGGAAAACGAGTCGACCATTTCGCATCAGCAAAAGTTGCCTGCTTTTTCCAGCGAAGATTACACCTCACGTCGAGGTGCTGTCATAGTTTTTTTTTTTCGAGTTGTTCAAGTTGATCAGAAGTTGAATTGCCCTTAACGTAAGATTCCTACGAAATAAATATCTGTTCAGAGGTAGCAAACTTGTCTCTCGAGTTGTACTTCAAAATGAAGGATGGTGTTTGACTCGGAAAACTCAGAGATAATTCTAGCATAGGCAGTGGTAATATATCGAAGATGATACGAAAAATTTGACAGTTGAATTGCACTATGAGGCTACCGCCGGCACAGCACTTTGCTCATGCAAATTCATCATTCGCCGTTTTGACGAACCTCAGCATCAGCTCATACTAAGTTTTTTGCGCGCCCTAGCCGCACATGTCCCAATCGTTCGTTCACATGAAATTAACTGCGCGTAGCCTAATTGCTTTTTCGCTTTGAATATCTCCTTGCCACTTATGCCTATCTACTACTCTGCTCATTCCTTCCAACCATCTATTGCCTATACCAATCTACAGTGAACCAAGTTTCAACGCCATCGACACCAATGTACAGCTTCTACGACTTGGGGAGGGAATTTTCTTGGTCTTTTTTCCCCAATCTCCTCATCGAAGTTCCGCCCCTCAAAGACGCCCTTTGCCAAGGAGTTCTACAGTCCTTCCTCCCCTAATGCTTCATGTGAAGGGTGACGGTTGACGCTTCGGAAATTCGTAATGGGATCTGATTGCGCAATTTTTCTCAGTTGTTCAAGAATAATGGCTATAAGAAGGATGCTGTGGGGCCCTAACAGGATCGTGCGACGCGTATATGGGTTAAGCTGTGAAATATGAGTTGTCTGTATGTTGGCGAAATAAGTTCAAGATAGTGGGTGGCACATTGTATCTCAGAGGAAGAAATTCGAGGTAACGAGCGGGTTGTACGCATTATTGCTGAATATGAAGCGATCGGAGATAAATTCCGAAGTGAAGTGGGAAATAATAAACGGTGGGTTGCGTATTTGAATGTGCGATGATGAAAATGAGGGTTGCGGGATGGGAGGCGGGGGGGAGGGGGGGAGGGAAGCGAGTGTGGGGCGGTAAAGAAGGATGTATTGGATGCACCGATCCTTAAAATGACTCATTCAACGGGGGTGACTATAATTTTTGCTCTGTTGTTCTTTCCTTTCCCATTTTTGCTTTTCCATCTTGCTTTTTGCCATCGTACAATATAGGTTACATTGTTAATGGGTGTTCTGCAAGTTCATATCAGAACACACTTTCACACTGTTCGTTTCAATTGCCTCTGCTAAGAATACTGAAAGCTGCGTCACAGAGCAGCGTGCGAGGCACCGCCAGAGGAGGCCGGGGAGAAGGAAATATTTCATTCCGGAAGCCACTGAGAATTATGTGAAGTTATGAATAACGTCACTGCCACGCTACAATGTCTTTCTGGATATGATATTCTCTGCCGAAGACCTTGTAGACCATTTGCGAGAGAAGCATACGAACGATGGCCTTGATAAGAGGCGAAGGTTAGAGGCATCAGGTTGAGGAAGTGGATATAGAATTAAACCAGTCACATTGGTGATGCATGCTGATTTTGAATGCCACAATTCGTATCTTGAAGAAGGGCCTAAGTACACTGCGTTCCCTTGTAGAGAAGTCAATGGACAAGTTTTGCGTATTCGCTAGCGCGGGTAGGTCAATCTTCACTGCCCCAGAGAGGAAGCGAATGCATCTGGACCCCATTTGATTTCCGGTTTCAAACTATATGAACGTAGCGCACTCTAATCATTGCTCCACGGCTGGGATATTGCGAAAACAGCCTTAACTATAGGCTCGGCCTAGCAATATCCCAGCTGAGCATCTTAATTTACTGATTTCATTCGTTGGAGAAACGTAGCGACGGTGACGGGAGGGAGTGGTTGGGCGACGGGGGGGGGGGGGGATTGAAGTAGGACGCTTTGGAGCAGAAATCAGGAATAATAAAGCGGAAAGAGATGGCTGGAAGATAATAGAACACAAATTCAAGTCAGCCGTATCAGGAAATTGATGCTGCAGCTTTGAACAGCAACAGTTTTGTTCGTCTCCTCTCTGGGATGCGATAACGATGCGCATTTACATTAGTGACAATAATTACAGTATCTTGTTGAACATAATTTTCTCGTCTATTCTTGTTTACATAGAACGATAGTGCATTTACAATACGGTTAACAAGTGTTTGCGCGTTGGGCCAACTCCATTGTTGCATGAGATGAGCAGCAGTATTGCAGTGCTCAATGTGGGTGGTCTCGCGTTTTGAGGGGGTATGGGTTATATACGGGGAACAGTTCTTGATTGGTAGCGCTCTTGTTCATCTATTACATATTCTTCTGTAAAACATTGTTTCAGATATGCAACTGTATCCACGAAACGTGTCGTTTCCAATAACGTTACAGTTCTACATAGTGATTTTAGCTCCTGAGCGGTATACTCAAAGCACAGTAACCTCAATTATGTGTAACTAAATCAGTAAGAGCCGAAATGCCCGCATAAAGCTTTCGCGTAATTCCAGTCAACGTCCTAATGTCATATTCATATTTTTAAAAAGGTCACCATAGCAAACGATGTCTTTCGACCACAAAGAGATCTAAGGAACTCGGCGCCTTCAATAGAGCACGAAATGTGAAGTTCTGAAGTTGGAAGTTTTTGGCAATAAATCAAGTTTATTAGATACTGCTACAAATCAGTTTGAAAAAAATTGAAGCGCTGCTGTGGTTGGCAAAGCATTCAGTTAGCCAGATATAAAAGTTTACCCTTTAGGTTTGAGAACTTAGCCAGAAATATAATGCAGTACTACAGAAGTCACTCATCATATCAAGAGCATCTGAGATAGAGAGCAATTTGCGCTAACTTAAGGTTTAATTCCTTTGTTGAGAGAGAAGGATTTTAAATTCATTGATGTTTCCGAACAGATCGAAAAAGAATTTGTCATTCCAAAGGACGATTCTTCAGTTTCCTGAGAACCTCTTGCACTTTTACTCATCCTAGTGAGTCAGAAATTTAACTCGGACCTGCTGGCATAGAAACACAAATACACACAAATGTCTATATATATATATATATATATATATATATATATATATATATATATCA
>JAARMF010000320.1:82449-93290 GCA_022844705.1 Toxascaris leonina | reverse complement strand
ATATATATATATATGTATATGTGTATATGTATATGTATATATATATATACACATATATGTATATATATATGTGTATATGCATATACCTTAATTTCTTGAATACGAAGTACTTATTGACGCTTGGCGGAGCCACGAGAGCCTATTGTCATACCTTTAATTATATGAAGTTATATTTAGAGACACAATGTCGCATGTTTTAAAATCAAGGGCACTTTTTTTATTCAAACGGTGGGAAATCTATAAGCTGACATGGTTGCGGCCCCTTGAAATCGACGGACAAATTGGAATTGAAGCAGAGAGTAGGATGAATATCCTTCTGTAGTGCAACATATAGGAATTGATATGGTTTCTGACCGCTGTAGTAAAGGGACTTGGCAGCATCCAGTGAGGCCAATTTCAGGCCTACCTTGTTCATCAACCTCAGAGTTCGGTGCTGTCGATATCAGTCCGTCAAGGCGGAGGCATGGATGCAGCCGGAAGGGTTCAAGCGTTCCAGGCAGGTTACCGGTCAACTGAGCGTATTCTGGTTTCGTGTTGTTTGTCGCCGCTTGGTTTTCAGGGAGGGGTCAAACAATTGTTGAAATTAGAGCGCTGATCGGGCACCACCTGGACCATGCAAAACCTTTTTCATTATTGTCGGGTGTTCAGCTTAATCCGTCATTGCCGCAGCAATTACCTGATAGTTGTAGGAGAAGCGCTTGGGGAGGGAGGGTAGCGAAATCAGACAGCAAGTGCGATGGAGTGGGATGCGAAACGAGCGATACATTACGGCGGATGGCAGCATTTGTTCGCTGTAGATGCAATATGTTGAGCATCCTATTTTGATTTAGTTTAGTTTGATTTAGTTTTGATTTAGTTTCAGCTTATCCCAGCCTTAGGTGAATTGACGAATGCATCGAGAGCAAACGTTTTTTGAGTGAATTGGGGGGGGGGGGGAAGGAGGGGAGGGAGCATTTTCACTCGGACATTGAGGCTTTTTAAATGGGTGCATCGAATTTGAATGCTACCAGTGAAGGTCAGCATCACAAATAGAGTTATCACAAAGTATATTTTACCCCTGTTTTGATTGTTTGTGTATTTATTAGGACGCAGTACCTGCAAATCCACCTGACTTTTGAGACCTACACTGGGCAAAGGGTGTTTCATTCTGTCAAGTTGTTTGACGATGAGAAAAGAGCTGACGAGGATAATCTTTCGAGTTGGTATTTCACAGGTGAACGTGTTGCTCATTCGCGTGAATGGAGTTACTGTCGTGGTAGGCAATGAAGGCATGTTGTTGGCGTGCTGTTTTACTTGTTTGGTTATAAAGTGTTATCAGTTAGGTAGGATGGTGATTCTCAAGGAACTTGTTCCTCATCGAGCGTTTTTTTATGGGAGCATAGGGGTGGTTGCGACTTGGTCCAGCGTGTGTGTAGTGGCTTTGACGTGGAGCGTCTACGCCAATGATGTTTTCTACTTGTGATGATTGTTTCCCTTTCCAGGCATACGTTGTAAGAAATCGAAGTCCTCCGAAGATGGCGGCTCAGTGCAGCTCTCGATTCAAAGCTGCTCCAGAGAGGGAGACCATCGTTACCCTCCTTTGTCGACCACAGGAGTGAGAGATGAGCCGGTCTGTTTTTTTTTCGTTTGTTTGAGATACTCAGGGCTTTTTTGTGGTTTACCGTAAGTTTTTCGACAGCTCAACATTTACTTTAATATTTCGTTAATGTTTATTCAGCATGTCAGTATGGCAATGGCATACTTAAAGCCGGAAGTTGTGGTGTGGGAGTATGTGGGCCGGAATCGAGACCGATGAACAAATGCATTTTTAATGCGAACAGTCATTTTAGTGTCCTCTCCTCCTCATCTGACTTTTTATATTCTTCCTCCTACTTGGATGCGTCGTCTTTCCTGTTTAGGACATCGTTGTTTCAAGGGTTCCTGATAGGCAAGAGATGAAGGAGACAGGAGGAAGGATAGAATTGGAATTTTTGATCGCGCCCTCAGAGGCGCGATTCTTGTGTCGTAGTGGTTCAGAAAGTAACGTATAACTATCGAAATAGGTAGAGTTTGCAGGTTGCCAACGATTGGCCCATGAACCCCATTTACAATTGGGCAACCTAGCCAACAATCTTCCTCCAACCGATTCATAATTTCATGACCTGACTTCTTCCGCTATGAAATCTGCGTGGTGGTACCTATCCTGACTTTAAGTAGTTGAGCGACGGGCACAGGGAATGCGAAAGGTCTTTCAAAGACACAAAGACTGGTTGGCATTGGCTGTCGGCTATTCGATGTCACATTAAAATCAGCTGGACGTCGTCGGCCTTCTGTTCTTGGGATCGCAATAATCAGCGGAAAGAGCTAACAGAGTCACAGATTTGAATCGTTAACAGCTTTATCGCCCTCGGAGCTGATAGTACACATTACATTCCCCACCTGGAGTTTCGTGTAGTGACACATTTTGACGATTTCTTGTCTGTGTGAATCAACCCTATTTGCTCGGCGAATTGGAAGAAGTGGCACGCAAAAGCTGAGGGGTTCAGACATGCATCCATAAATCGCTTAGCTCGGGAATCCCTGCAGAAATTTTTGCTCCAGATCTGAAAGATTAGGTCCCGACCTAGTTTCGATATTCCCAAATAAGGCACAGTCTTAGTTGTTAGCGTCAAATTTTGGAGAAGTAAAGCATGCAGCACTTGCAAATAAAACCATTTATAGCATTTTGCGGGCGCATTCATTCCTTACTTGTATATGCTGACACCGATCACTTACCATTCTTTGATTTTTATAAAAAGTTATTTCCCAGGTGCATATTCGACCGTGGAAGCTTGAGGACTTAAAAGATGTCTCAAGGCCGGATGCAAAACTTGCGCCAAACCGGACAGTTTTCATCGGGAGTATGCCGGAATTTACGGAAGAAGGTTCCTTATCTTCTTCGTTCATTGTTATCAGCTAAACGTACTTGTAATTTTACTGAGTGAATGTGTTCATTCCGTTCTTCAATAATAGGAAGAGCCTTGAAGGGAGCCTTACATTGGTGTGCTCCGTCGAGGAATACAGTCGGATTAAGCTAAGGGCACTTCATCGTGAAATAAATTTCTTTTAATGCTCTCATTTAATCTATCAAAAATGTTTCAATAATTTTGCTCTTTGCTTCCCTGGTGTTCATTGAGATTCGAATTTCATTCATTATTCTGATGATCAAAATTTGAGGGTTTTCATTTATACGACTTCACGATATCGGGTTTTGAGATTAATAGCCGATACCGGAGATAATTAGACCTTTTTGGTTGCTTCCGACTTCAGTTATGCATTGCTTGCCTTTATATTTTCGTAAAAAGATGACACCGGTTGATGAATGGCCGGCAACTCATAGTACCACCGGATATTTGAATAAGATGGTGGATTATTATTGCAGGAGAGCAGGTGGCTGTTATGAGCGCCCAATATGGCTTGGCTTGTTTTGCTGAGAGCGGGCTGCATCCCGACCTAAGTTACCCAAGAGGCGCTGCGAGAATGGTGTTCAACTCAAAACAAAGATCTAGAGCCGCGATGAAGGATGAGATCATTGAGCCGCCAGACGGTGGTGGCGTGGAGGATGTTAGTCTTTTGAAGCAATGTGAAGTCATGGGTTAGATTTGGGGAATTGAAGTTTGCCGGAAGCTTTCATTCTGATAATGTTCGGGCATCTTATCACGCAGTCGTTTATCTCCTCTTTGTGATCTGTTACAAAATCGTCTCGCTAGAACACATCGGAACATTAGGTATACATCCTACACAGTATTAGTACGGATCATAAAGACCCATCGTTCTTGCAACATAATTTCCACATCCATTGCTGAGGTTACCAGTGCTCGGCACGTTACCGACCTTGTTGAGGAGATTGTATTGTGCTTAGCGGCAGTTGGAGAGGAACGATCAAGCACAATACTATTTCCTCAACAAGGTCGGTAACGTGCCTAGCACTGGATGTGGGAATTATGTTGGGAGATACGATGGGTCTTTAGGTGTAGGATGTATATCTAATGTTTCGATGAGTTCTAGCCAGACGATTTTGTAATAGAGAACAAAGAGGAGATAAAGGAACGATGAAGTCGGCAGAGCACTATCTTTGAAAATATATCCTTCTTTTGATTCGAAATTTATGTGCTTAATTTCTTAGCATTTATGCCAAACTTTCTAGCAATTGTTTTATGGTATTCAATACTGGGAAGCCCTAAGTTTTTTCGCAGTCGATTGTAATATGTCGGCATTTTCAAGATTGTTGTGTAAAAATGCTTGTGGTGGAGATTGATGAAAGGCAGTAATAGTTACAGAAGCCATCGGTGATGATAAATTGTCGCGCTGCTAGTGTCACGTAGCACCGATGTGATTTCAGTTGCAACCAACAAACACTCTATACTAAGTTTTGATTGTACGCGTTATTGCTTATACTGTTACAACTATTAGTTCACTTTTGGTAGTACTTATTAGTATCTCTTGCACTGTTTGCTCGCGTATCCGACTTTATCGGTCGTTCACGAAAGCATAGCTGTTCCAAGCTTTCCTGGAGGAAAGCTATGGGAAGTATGGCGACGGACATGGAAGATCCTCCGGAAAGAACAAATTTGGCGAAGGATAGCGAGGAAAGCATTGTTTTGCCTGAATCTAGTTATAGTCTTGAGAAGTTCCTACGTTAAGGTGGAAGGGAGGCCATATGTGATAAAGATATGCGATGGACGTTTTGGCAGTGGAGGTAATGGTGAATGCGCATCATATTTGTGCGGGGACAAATCTTACTTGAGGTACTCCCCCAAAGAGTGCAGGCACGATCGTCATCTTGCACAAATCAGTGACAACCGCTTTTGGAACGAGTTGTTTTTGTTCCTCAAAGGTTTGACATTTTCCTGAACCATGATGACCGACTGTTCCTTGTGCGAGGTTGGGAAGGAAAGTAATTAGGAGAGGGGGACTGGTGGAGTATTTCGTGGTTCATTTTTTCTGGTACCCTCTACAGTTTTCCATCGTTGCATGCAATTTCCAGCTGGGATTTTGTCGTGTGGGAGGTTTATCATCGACTTGGATGACATACGGCATGTGACAAGCAGCTTTGAGAAGTAATGCGAGTTTTGTAAGGTGGTGATTTTTCTCGTAATTCACCTGTAAATCGGAAGTACTGCTGCTTGTTTGTATATTATTTGATGGTCTAGTATCACTTGATTTGCATAGCTGCGCTTGAACGAGCACATTCGTGTTAGTTTGCAACATTCGAAGCAAAATTGTGTCGCATGACCAATATGCCAAGCTGGAATATATGTGCCTGGGGAAGTGGTGGTAAGTATGCGGCGAAAACGTTTATTTTGTTTTTGCGCGACTGAACGCCCCTTTGTCAGATGTCTATCACAATTTAGTTCACTTCCTCATCTCGCTAAAACATGTTAATGCTGTTTGTTGTCCAAGAGATCACATGAGTTTCTTTGGAGGGGAAGACGTTATATGCTATTCTTCTCCTGTTTGTGGGAGTTAAACCGCTCCAGGTATTTGATTTTGTATAGGAGAAAAAGCGTAGTGTTTCCTTATATTGGGCATTTTACTCAAACGGTTTTGTCAACCACAACGATTGTTCAAACCTTGATTGGGATTCATATTGGAATGATTTTAGTTGTCGCGATAACCGCCATAACCTCCACATCAGTCGCCGTTCATCGAACGCCAAAACAAAGGCAACAGATAGAAGGTCGAGTGGCGGTTGCTTCGTTTGTGGCAGAAACCTGTTAAACGCCATCACGTTCATTTATGGCGCTCCAGATATCAAGTTGCGCGAATGAATCTGTTATTCGCTCGAAGTTTTCACATTATCCGGGCTTTTCAGCACTCTTTTGAGCGTTATAAATTTCCATTTCATGAGAACGTTACAGTCTATCCCAACCGCCTCTTCCTCGTTTCTGACTCACAGTCATGGAAGGTTGCAGGGAAATCCGGATGATGTAAAAATGGAGTGAAGTCATTCCTTCACATGTCGATATGCAGTTGTAAGCACTTCATATGCAATGCGAAGAGGTCTCATATATGCAGTGGTGCTACCTGTCATGTTGTTGACCGATTGGGTCATGTGTACAGCCGCTCACTTTTCCGCGTCTGAAAACTCCTAATAACATTGCTTTGTTTTTTTTTTCTATGAATTGGCCAAATCTTTACGTTCTGTGTGGAGGATTTTGGCTGAAATTGTGCTAATTGTTGCAAACTTTGAGATTCTTGTTTCTTCTTTGCTCGTTCAATTATTGGAATGGATGTTAAGAAATTGTGACCATAGAAGACGTCACCAGAATTATGCTATTCGTTGCGATTTCTTTCCGATTCTTATTGTTTCTCCTACCTCTCTTTTTTCTGACAGCCTCGCCTTCTTTTTTGACTCATAGTCATGTAAGGTTGCAGCGAAATCCGGAATATGTAAGAATGGAGTGAGGTCATTTGTGTATTTCATCCTTTTCTATCAAACAACAATGTCTTTCACATGTCGATATGCGGTTGTAAGCACTCCATATGCACTGCGAAGAGTTCGCATATATGCAGTTGTGCTATCTGCCATGTTATTGACCGTTATTAAAAATAACAGTTAAAAAATTAAAAGGTCGAGGATTCAAATATTTTCTGCAGTTCTTTCTTCTGTTTGATTGAGTTTTTGAAAGAAAGCTTTAGAGATGATGGTCATAGAGAACATGGCGAGATTATGGTAGTTATTGCACCTTTTATAGATTCTGATTGTTTTTCAGTGAGTTGATGAGAGCAGCATTCGATGCTTATAGCTGTAGAGTATTTTACCGAAATTCTGATAGTTGTTAATTTGTCGTCCGATTCGCATTTCCACTCGAGCTGCTAAAATTTGAAGCTGAAAAATCATTACCATCAAAAAGTTTACGAGAATTATTCTAATTGTTGCGATTTTTGCGATTCTTGTTGTTTTTTTTTTTTCAATAGAGTATTTGAAATAAACGTTTAAAGCGCATTTGCACAGAGAGATTATCGAAACGAGCGAGCAGTGGCGCAAATGTCCAACGCAAATCCTTATTCGTGAATACATCATTTAAAGGAATGTCTCAGTTGCCATAATCTAGTGCATTAATTCCCAAGTGAATATTTCCTCACTTCGATGGTTATTGCATCCAGCTGTTTTCAATTTGACACTCTAAGCTTCCATTAGATGCATTCGATTTCAGTGGAAGATTGAATGAAATACAAAAAGCTATTCGATAGCGACACATCGTCGGTATTCACGATGGACTTCAATGCTCATTAAAGCATACGGGTCTCTTGTGTGATGACGGAATCCAGCTTAGTAAGAAATGCCTGCTAAATGCAAGCGATGACCATCAATTCGGAATAGAGCTGCAGAA
Organism: Toxascaris leonina; assembly: GCA_022844705.1. Taxonomy (NCBI): domain Eukaryota; kingdom Metazoa; phylum Nematoda; class Chromadorea; order Rhabditida; family Ascarididae; genus Toxascaris; species Toxascaris leonina. The sequence goes on along the minus strand of JAARMF010000320.1, from coordinate 85,935 downwards.
TGAGATAGACGAATCAGATCGCCGTCCCGAACTGCGTGGTGTTGCTACATACTTGAACTAAGAAAAGGCAGTTACGGGAGATAACCTTCATGGTAAAGTCGGAATGTCAGAGTGCCGAGCAGTGCAGCCGGACGAAATCTTCAGGTGCAACTATCTAGAGAGTGTACATCTTGTCCAGGGTGTGTGAGAATGTTCCATGAGTGAAGGGTGGGAGGCGATGATGATTTTTCCTGTGGCCTTGGCGATCGCTAAAGAGTCGAAAGCACGACCTGTGGAGTTGTTCGGCAGGCGCCAATTGTTCGGGAAGAAGAGGTGTGAGGAAGGGGGAGAGAGAGTTGGGAGGAACGGGGGAGAGGAGGTGATAGGTGTGCCACTCTCGATGTATATAACAATAACCGGGAAAGTGATGGGTGTTGTATATTGCTGATGACGTCATGCATCTGCGTTTTAAAGGAGCACTTAACAACTTGATTCACTGAGCCTTGATCATATTGTCTAATTAAGAAGTGGGGCATTTTGTAATGCTTTTAGATGGCATTCTCATATAGTAGGCTTATGAAGCAGCTGATAAAAACTGATACTGTTATCCGAGCGGAACTGATGAGAGTAACATTCGATGATTGTAACTGCAGAGGACTTTACCGAAATTCTGGTAGTTGTTAATTTCTCCTTCGACTCGCATTTCCGGTTGAGCTGCTAAAATTTGAAATATTCTAAGCAGCAATCCTAGGTTGTGGCGTTTTCTTCAAAAGAAATTGACTTTGCACGAGAGCAATTAACATCTCATAGAAAGAAAGTTGGGCATACGTTAATGATGTAGTTCTTTTGATGGATGTTGCGTCGAAGTTGCTTTCTGATTACTTCCTGTTAGCTTTGTACCTGTGAAAACCTTTTTCTTCCATTGCTTTAACTTGCGATGAATTTGTTGACGGTTTTCGATGTGAGAGACACATTTGAAGTTGAAAAAATAAAAAAAAATTTTTTTTGCAGCACCTGATCTTCAAAACAATTCATATCGAATTTAAAAATAATGCATGAGATTATTCAACTACATTATCGTAATGAGTAAAACGCCATCAAATTCCTTTATAAATAATCACTTAAATACTTAATTTCACGTTTCATATGATTTCACTGGGAAAGTTATAGAGATGTCTACTACGTTTTATGGAAATTTCTGTAAGGTTTTCGATTATAAGGCTCTAGCTTTGTCCCCATTTTTTGAAATATACGAACCATTTCTTGTTCGTATGGTTGCGCAAAAGAAACAGCTAACTACCTCTACGGACCATGGACGGATATCGTGGATTCATCTCTGGTTCCGGAAATTCGTCCATCATTTCATCCTTCCAAAAGACTTGTGTTCTCTGTTCTCTCTCAGTTTCTGGGCACTACATTTTAGGAAGTTAATGACGTTCATCGAGTGGAAGCACTATTCCCAAGTGAGATATCACGGAAAATGACGCAATAGAGAGCATCATTTATAGCCAGGAGATTTGGGAAAGCAAAGGGGTAAAAGCATGCCACCAAATGCATTGTTTTTTCTTCTTTTTTCCGACTCGTCGATGGGATCTACAGAAATTGTGCTTTCGGAGGTGGAAAAACCATAAAGCTTTGAGAATGCTGCATTTTTGATTAGCATTCATCCAGTTCGCTAAATTTGCATCTTGTGGAAGAGGCTCATAAACGGCATTTTTTTTAATTTCCGCTATTCTAAAAGCATTTCTTACGCAGTTTTATATCACCACCTTCCTTTTTTGTTTCCACCGCTCTACCGACAGCCTACTTTAACTGTTCCACTCATTTTCTGCGTCCTATCGAAAGACTATTAAAGTCATCACTTAGGTTTAATGTGAATGCAATATCAGAATGGGACTTGGGAGATTTGCTGAAAGCGATCCTTATGTGGCATTTCTCGCAATACCCTAAATTGTCTTGAGCGATCATGACTATTTCCCTGGCAGAGATATCGTATAGCCTCAAATAAAGACCCCCCCTCCATCAGGTGAAATTCTTCTCTTTAATTGTAGGATTTACCATAAGCTCCTCCATCGCTCACACTTCTGCTTCCTTTTTTGAGTTAAGGCTCACTTGAACGGTGCATTTGGAATTGCAGTAATGATGATACGCTTCAAGGATCCGATAAGAAAATGTTCGCTAGGCGGCAGACATTCGATATCACTTTAAAAAATGTGAGCGTTGTTTCTTCTAGAGGTCATTCTTTCATCAGGTCTTATATTGAAATTGCCGAAACAGGAAACTATAGGATCCCTCGTCTCCACGATGCCCTTCCAGGATAAGACCTCATATCTCCGGATCTTCCATAAGACATTCGGTGGCATATAAAATTCTTCAATAAGAATGATATTGGAAGCAATTCACAACTGCAAAGTCAACATGCCGAGATGTTATTAACGATACAAGCGATAGCGGAAACAACAATATTGCAAAACGAGTTCAATCAGATTGCTTAAGGATTATTGTTAGATTGCGACTTGCTAGCTCTAATGGTGGCATGATTCAGGTTGTCCTGGCGAAACTAGAATTCATTAAAGGATAAAGGGAGAGGGCTGTGGAGAACGGCGAAAAATGGATGAACGAGTCGACGAGAGTTGCCTTCCTCTGAAAACTTTTCAAAAGTTTACATAACTGCTTGAAAAAAGGAAGTGGCATCCACTTCAATGAACAAATTTTTTTATTGGCTATCGAATTTTCTGTACAAATGAACTAGTCGAGCTATCTCTCCATATTTATTTTCGACGGTCCTCATAATGGAACAACCAGTCATATTCAGCCATATTACGAATCTCTATATGTAATTTTTAAGCAATATTTTCATATTTTGTGTATCAACAATGCAGTCTAATCTACTGAAGTTCAAGCTGAAGCTTTAGCTAATGCAGCATAGTTTCACTCCATTGCCTTCAACCTCCTCATTTTCTAACCTTCAATATTTGAAGCTTTTTTTTGATGCTTTTCTCCAAAATAGGAAATCAAATCGTAATGATTTGCTGGGTGCATATTCGCTTAATGTTTATGAATATTAAATCAGTAGCCAATAACAGTGCTATGCTAACAGAAATGGATCAAATATCCATCAGAAGCTTATTAGCTTTGAAAAGCTTAGAGGAAATGCTCAAATATTGAAAGAATCGATCGACATTTGCTTGTTAGAATACAAATAAGTGTTCGGAAGACGTTGCATAAACACATATGTTAATTAGGTTATGAGACATTCTGCCACATTCGATGGAAATTTTGATGAGTGACAAGACCCTCGTTGGATGGGTCAGCTTGTGCTAGCAATGCATTCGCTTCATGCTCGTTTATCTTCACGCCAATAGATTGTGCCCAAGCATCACGAAGTGAATCAGCGGTTAGCTGAAAATATCTAGCTTTATTTTGTGTTGTTAACTTCTAACTACCCTCTCTACTTTACATCTACCACTTTTCCTAGAATTTGATCATTAAACACCCCCCTCCCCC